>JBBPBS010000749.1:201183-214870 GCA_037974835.1 Cicer judaicum
AACTTAATAATAATACCTGATCAGTGATGAATTTTTCTATAAAATCTATAATATTACTCGTACCTAATTTCAAAATTAATAACAAATTTAATTAAAAATAATATTATAATATAAATGTCGACTTATAACATGAATTTAATATGATATTAATTTATAAATTAATATTAATTTATAAGTTAATATTAACTTATAAATTAATATAATATTGACTTATAAATTAATATTAAGTTATAAATTAATATTAATTTATAAATTAATATTAACTTATAAATTGAGATAATATTGAGTTATAAATTAATATTAAAAAAAATATTAATATTGAGTACATTTCCCCTTAAAAAAAAATAAAAACAAATTTATAAATTTCAATTCAAATAAATATTCGAAAATTTGTCTAAACCCTAAACTTTCGAACATCATTTCGAAAATTTACTCACACTTTCGAAAATTTCAATTTGCTCACACTTTCGAAAATTCCAAATTTTCGAGCATCAACAAAACCTTCGAAGCAATTTGCATTTCGAACCTTTCTTTTTTTACAAAACCTTCGAAAGTTTATGCAATATGCCATTCGAAAGTTTGAGCATACATCAAACTTTCGAGGAAGTAACAGGCCCAAATTTTGTACATTTCGAAAATTTCCAACAGACCCAAACTTTCGAAGAAGCCCAAAGTTTCGAAAATTATTAACAATCCTAAACCTCCGAATATTTTTTAACTTCGAAAATTTACAACAATCCTAAATTTTCGAATGTTTTTTTTTTTTGAAAAAAAATGCATTTCGAAGGTTTTGTAAAAACAAAACATTCGAATAAACTTACCAAATTGAATTTCGAAAATTTAAAACTTTCGATTTCTGTATATATTTTTCAAAATTTCAAAAGTGGGCCTCAAACAAAAAATCCTCTCTTTTTATACTTTTCACAGAGGGTATAATTGTCATTACAGATTATTGGGGGGTAGCAGGTACACATGTGGGGGTGCCTGGTACATTCCCCTATATATATATATAACTGGGCCACAGCCCAAAAATCAATTCTTTTTTCATCTTGGTTCATTCTGTTATCGAGATCCATAACCCGACCCAACTAAATGGATTTTCGTGTTTCTTTTTTCAACAATAAAAGGGAAGCTGAAACTCCCAAACCCTAATTGATGCTACCGCAGGTAACTGAATCTTTCTTTTCACTCCTTTTTCCTTTCAATTGATCCATCAATATTGTAGTTTATTCGTTTCTTTTTCACATCGTTCTTTGATTTCTGTTCCAATAGTTGGTTGTTAGGTTTTTGAATTGGGAATTATTCTGTTTTTTTTGTTCAGTAAAATGGCTCCAAAGCAGCCAAGTACAGGTCTTTTTGTTGGATTGAACAAAGGTCATGTTGTTACAAAGAAGGAGTTGGCTCCACGACCCTCAGATCGTAAAGGGGTAAGATTGTAAATTTTAGATTTTGAATTTCGTGTTGAGTTTTATTTTTAAGCAATGTAGTGTTAATCGTTTTACACTTTCAAGCACCACAAATATGTGATTTTTGTAAATAGTTTTAATTAAACACAAATATTTTTAATAATTCAACTTTTGTAATTGATTGGTTTAACTATTGCACTGCATACTAATTAAATCATATGGGATTTAGTTTTAAGTGTGTTGGATTTGTTGTTCGGGATTGAGTTCATTTTTGTTGCAATGTAATAGCTTTTGTCTACATTAGTAAAATAATGCTCAAGCAGTGTGAAAAGATTTGATAATGTGAGTTGAGTTGTATAGAATGCAGACAGTGATTTACAAGAACTTTGATTTTGCAGTCTGTATTTTCAGTCCTTTTGATTTTTGTAATGACAACATTCTGTTATAATTTTTAGACTGATTTTCATAATTAGTTAAAAAAGCAGATATAATGAATCCTAATGAGTATATTTGAGTTGCTACTATATGATAATAATAAACCAGCTTTTTATGGTTCATATTAATTGTTTGTTTGTTGCTTGGCATTTTCATATTTAAAAGACATTATTTGTATTGTTACTATATTGTGGCTGTAGTACTATATTATATGGCCAGAACAAAAATCAGCTTTTAAAGTTTGTTGATTTGAATATAAATATGTGCTTAAAATGTATTAAATGAAAGATAAATTACACAAAAGAAGGAAATTGTCCCAACTGGAGAATGATTTTGGTTTTGATATTTTGTGCATGCTTATCTTTAATGATTTCCATTGAACAGAAAACAAGCAAACGAGTGCACTTTGTAAGGAACCTCATCCGTGAGGTTGCTGGCTTTGCACCTTACGAAAAGCGTATAACTGAGTTGCTTAAGGTTGGAAAGGATAAGAGGGCACTGAAAGTTGCCAAGAGAAAGCTTGGAACCCATAAACGTGCAAAGAAGAAGCGTGAGGAGATGTCTAATGTTCTCCGAAAGATGAGGTTTGCACTTCATTGCTTGTGTTTATATATACCAAGTGTTTTATAATCAATTAAATATATAGTTACTTCATGAAAATGTCTTCTTATGCTATCTTTTAATTGTATGCAGGGCTGGTGGAGCTGGTGATAAGAAGAAATAGGTCTTGTTTGTTTCATTCCATTCCTTGTCAGTAGAATGTATCAAATGTTTTAAAAGACAAGTTGTCTTAAGTTTTGTTTTGATTCAATTATGTAGTGTGGCTTTTACATTTAGAGATATCTTGTTTTGACTATATGATTTATGGAAAGTGCTATTGGATTATTGTGTTCTAGAGAAACAAGAGAAAATATAAGAAAAAAAATACAAGAGATAATTATTTTCAAATAAACATTGCAGAATAAGGTGCACAACGTTTTTCTTCGGTTATTTGCATTAAAAGGTAATTATGTCTGGAAGGATTTTTATTTAATTAATTGCGTTGAAAGGTTAAGAAAAAAAATGGTCATTCTTCTAACATGGTATGACGTTCTGCGACCTCAAGTCAAATCCTCAACAAAGAATCTTTATTTAATTATAATTGGAAAATTGTATTTTAGTTTTATAATATTTGATTTAATTTTTTATTTAATATATATTTTTTTTTCTCAACTAGGTATTTTAAGGGAAAAATTTTGTTTGCGACGTTACTTTTTTGTTAAAAAAAATTGTCACGACTCATACAATTTTTAGATTGGTTTTAAAGATTTGGAAGAATACATTTGGTTCACTAAATTTAAACTAATTTCTTCTTGATTCAATATGTCTTTTATTTCTACACCAACTTTCACTCTAACTTTACATATAATTTAAAATTTGTAATTACAATAAAAAAACTTCAACTTTGACCATATAAACTAAAAACAATAAATTTATCATTCAAACGAGAATTAAAATATGAATTATTGTAAATAAAAATAAATTTACTATAAATCTACTAAAAATAAATGAGTTGTTTAGAAAAATTAATACTTTTGTAGTGCAATAATATTGATATTCTTAATTTGAAAAATAAGAAAAGAATGTTGTGCACAACCAATGTAAATTAATTTTACATTGACGTCTAATAATAAAAAATATTAAATAATTATTTTTAAAATGTGATTACTAAATAAAGATAAATGACAAAATTAATAGTTAAAATTAAATGTTGGTGTAAAATATTTTACGTCTTTAATGCATAATCATTGTACTCTTGAAAAATATGCATATATTTAAGAGTAAGTAATTTCAATTTTTGTATTAATACATGTTGGATATCTAAATATTCATACGTGTCGTATCGAGTTATTAAAATAAATCGATAAATAGCAAAATGTAATTGGATGATTCTGACTCAATTAAAAATAATTAAAATATCTTTATATCTAAATCATAAAATATTACAAATAAAAATTTATACTAACTCAAATATTATCAGACAACACACCTCTTTATGTGTGTGTTTGACATTTGTAAGAAACAAAGTATTGAATTAGATAATGTTTGATCCAGTTTTCGAATATACGAACTCATTTATTTTTATAGACTTACGATGAATTTCTTTTTATTTACAACAACTCATTTTTAATTCTTGTTGGAATGATTTTTTTCTTTCTAATTCACATGATTGACGTTTTGAGTTTTTATATTAGAATTACAGATTCTGGGGTTTAGATTATTTAAAGATGAAGTGGAAGAATATAGTGAAGAGGAAGATGGTGAACAGGTAAAAGATGAAAATTGAGTATGAGCGAAAACTGATTTAAACTTAGAGTATTATAAGTGTATTTTTAAAACTTAAAAGATCAACCCGAGAATCATTTACTTTTATAATTTATCACATTAGCACCATTATAGAATTGTAACGAACGCACGATATTTTTTAACGGAGTTAATATAAAATTATATTTTTGCAAACAAACAATAACATTAAAGCTAATTATGCAATTGGAGTCTTAGTTAAAAGATCTAGTTGAAAAAAAAAAAACATAAATGATCTATTTTGGGACTTGATCAAACACAAATGACTAAATATGCAATTTAGCCATTACAATCTTTAAGAAAATTTGCTAAGTCTTTACTAGGTTTAAATGTCTTTGTTCCTTACAATTATAATTTTTATTTTATTTTATTTTGGTCTTTGCAATTATAACTTTATTTTATTTTATTTTGGTCCTTGCAATTATAACTTTATTTTATTTTATTTTGGTCCTTCTAAGTTTTTTGTTTGGTTCACATCCCTACAAATATAAGTTTATTTTATAATAGTTCTTCGGTGTTACAAAAATTCTAACACCGTTAAGATGATTGTCTTAGCATCCTCTAGAGGATGTTCAGGCAATCATCACTAGAGAATGATGCAACTAGAGGATGCTAAGACAATCATCACTATAGGATGATGCAACTAAAGGATGCTAATGCAATCATCACTAGAGGATGATGCAATCAAAGGATGCAAAGACAATCATCTTAACAGTATTAAAGTTTGTGTGATAGAAGTTGGACTGAATAACTACTTTATAATGAAACTATATTTTTAGGGATATGAATCAAACAAAAAAATTTACAAAGACCAAAATAATAAAAAAAAATTATAATTGCAAGGACCAAATATCGAGTTAAAAATATTTTTGATATATGTTTTAATGACAACAAACCTTATGAAGTAAATGTTTAAGTTTTACGAATGGTGATCTAACGATGATTGCACTTGAGTTTTATTTAAGAAACATGAATCACATAAGTAGACAAGCAAAAAGCCATTCACATCAACAATTACATAAGAATCTACTAAATCATGAAAGAAACAAAGTAGCGTCAAAAGATTATTTCATTGAGAAATTAGAAGGAAATCTTCCAAACATTCTCATTGCACACGATGTTGTGTGCGTGCCAAAGTCAACACTCTGATGAAGACTGAGCTGTATCATGATTCTAAAGATCCATGAACACGCGTATGAAAAAATATTTAAGAATAATTATTTTCAAGTGCAACCTGAACCAAAGGCAACCGGACCAAAAGCAATCAAGAACTACAATTCTAACTACAACTGACAAAACTGTTCAATATCAATGGTTAAACCCATAATTAAGATGGAAGGTCCAAAGGAAGAAAACAACCTCCAAATTATTGAACATATTCATGTTATGATTGATGAACTATGAGTTATGAGCAAGGACAACAAAGACATAAGTACACTATAATTGTTTTGCTATGCAAAAATCTCTGCATGCTTCTAATCTAGAACTGACATATTACAAACACTCTCATTCTCATTCACATTTTCCACCCGACTTAGAAACGAGAACTATCTAGGTTGATAAAAATCGTTTTGGACATAAGTATACTACACTTAAAGAGATTGATTCAAAAGATTGTTGGCACCTTAAGATGTGTGTCCAATGACTATATTCAGATTACACGGAAGATTTTAAAGCCTCTCATCATCTATAAATAGAAGATCGATTGGAAGATGAAAGCAAAAGTTCAATTTATAATCTATCAACACTTGTTCAAGTAAGAACAAGTCAAAAACTCTTTCAAGCAAACTTCAACTCTCTTTACTATATATGTAGATCATCATTTACTGAGTTTGTCTTTATTTATCTCAAACAAAGAATTTAAAATCATTATATCCCAAACACTTTTTTATCATACACCTTAAAATTAACTCAAGTCTATCTTCTATGTTAGATTGAGTGTGTTTATAAAAATCATTTTCTAGATTGAAAAGTGACTGTGAAAATCCTTTCAAGATTGAAAGATGACTGTAAAAATCTTTTCTAGGTTGAAAGGTGAAGATTGTAATCAATCAGGATGTTATCAAGAGAAAATGTGTGAAGGAGAACATTCTGGTTTTGAAGCACATAGTGTAAATCTTGTGGTTGTGAGGACATTACCAGCCCGAGTTGGGCGAAGCAATATACGTTTTGTGCGTGATCTTTCTATCCTTTTATTTAATTATTTGCACACACAAATCACACTTCACTATTATTTTTTTTATTTACAACTTCTTAACTTCATATCAATTGTCCAGAACATTCTAGTCAATTAAAAGATTATTAGTCAACTTTTGATTACCATGTTTAATTAGTAAAATATTAAATTAAAGTGCATAAACTAAATTTTAATAGGATCAAAATTCAAACATCCATTTCTTATGACTATTCATTCCACTTCACGAAAGATATATTCAAACATTTTTTTCTATTATAAATCAATTAATTGTATATTGATTTAATTTTTATTTGTATATTGGATGGACGACACTTTTTTCATTTATTTCTTTGGACGTATCTATAAACTCGTATAAGACTTTTAGGTCATCCACATAAACAAAATCTTCCTATGTCATTTAAAATAATAATAATAATAATAATAATAATAATAATAATAATAAATGAAAATCCATTTAGTGTTTAGAACGTCATTTTCATGCATGTAATAGGATAAGATTCAAAGGCTATTACTTTTTTAAAAATAATTATAATATCTACAATAATCTCAAATACCAAAATTTTCAAATAAATTCATTTTTGGTTAATCCACATTGTTCTATTTTTACTAAACCAATCCATTTCATCAATTAGTAAGTTCTCAATACATGTTTGAAACATCCACAAATTAATAGAAATTAGCTTCCATGTTTGTCCCGAATGCACGCACCTAAACCAACTATATTGATATTCTTAATTTGAAAAATGCGGAACAAAAAATGTTGTGCATAGCCAATGTAAATTAGTTTTACGTTGATGTCTAATAATAAATATATATTAAATAATTAATTTTAAAATGTGATTACTAACTAAAGATAAATGACAAAATTAATAGTTAAGATTAAACGTTGGTGTAAAATATTTTACGTCTTTAATGCATAATCATTGTACTCTTGAAAAATATGCATACATTTAAGAGTAAGTTATTTCAATTTTTGTATTCATACATCTTGAATATCTAAATATTCATACGCGTCATATCAAGTTATTAAAATAAATCGATAAATAACAAAATATAATTGTGATGAGTCTGACTCAATTAAAAATAATTAAAATATCTTTATATTTGAACTATAAAATATTACAAATAAAAATTTATACCAACTCAAATATTATTAGACAACACACCTCTTTATGTGTGTGTTTGACATTTGTAATAAACAAAGTATTGAATTAGATAATGTTTGATCCAATTTCCGAATATATGAACTCATTTATTTTTAGTACTTATAGTGAATTTCGTTTTATTTACAACAACACATTTTTAATTCTTGTTGGAATGATCGATTTTTTTTTCTTTCTAATTCACATTATTGACGTTTTGAGTTTTTATATTAGAATTACAAATTTTGGGTTTTAGATTATTTAAAGATGAAGTGGAAGAATACGGTGAAGAGGAAGATGATGAATAGGTAAAAGATGACAATTGAGTCTGAGCGAAAACTGAGAATCATTTAGTTTTATAATTTGTCACATTAGCACCATTATAAAATTGTAACAAACGTGCGATATTATTTGACGGAGCTAATATAAAATGACATTTTTGCAAACAAACAATAACATTAAAGCTAATTATGCAATTAGAGTCTTAGTTAAAAGACCTAGTTGAAAAAAATAACATAAATGATCTAAAACCCAAAATTTGATAAGTCTTTACTAGGTTTAAATATCTAAAACCCAAAATTCTCATATAAGTATTGACTACATGTGTTACTTCCTCGAAAGTTTGATGTATGCTCAAACTTTCGAATGGCATATTGCATAAACTTTCGAAGGTTTTGTAAAAAAAGAAAGGTTCGAAATGCAAATTGCTTCGAAGGTTTTGTTGATGCTCGAAAATTTGGAATTTTCGAAAGTGTGAGCAAATTGAAATTTTCGAAAGTGTGAGCAAATTTTCGAAATGATGTTCGAAAGTTTAGGGTTTAGGCAAATTTTCGAATATTTATTTGAATTGAAATTTATAAATTTGTTTTTATTTTTTTTTTAACGGGAAATGTACTCAATATTAATATTTTTTTTAATATTAATTTATAACTTAATATTATATTAATTTATAAGTTAATATTAACTTATAAATTAATATTAATTTATAAATTAATATCATATTAAATTCATGTTATAAGTCGGCATTTATATTATAATATTATTTTTAATTAAATTTGTTATTAATTTTGAAATTAGGTACGAGTAATATTATAGATTCTACAGAAAAATTCATCACTGATCAGGTATTATTATTAAGTTAATATTAATTTATAAGTCAATATTATATTAATTTATAAGTTAATATTAACTTATAAATTAATATTATATTAAATTCATGTTATAAGTCGATATTTATATTATAATATTATTTTTAATTAAATTTGTTATTAATTTTGAAATTAGGTACGAGTAGAATTGATGTTTCTGCTTCAAAAAATATTATAGATTCTATAGAAAAATTCATCACTGATCAGGTATTATTATTAAGTTAATATTAATTTATAAGTAAATATTAAATTAATTTATAAGTTTATATTAATTTATAAATCAATATTATATTAAATTCATGTTATAAGTCAATATTTATGTTATAATATTATTTTTAATTAAATTTGTTACTAATATTGAAATTAGGTACGAGTAGAATTGATGTTTCTGCTTCAAAAAATATTATAGATTCTATAGAAAAATTCATCACTGATCAGGTATTATTATTAAGTTAATATTAATTTATAAGTCAATATTAAATTAATTTATAAGTTAATATTAATTTATAAATCAATATTATATTAAAAGCAGGGGGCCTTGCAAGTGAAGCACCTTCACCTAAGAATTCTACCGAAGTCATGACTTATATGAGAGTTTTCTCTAAAAATAAGTACAGGCTCTTGATGCCAATTGTAAGGAAATATGACTTCTAAATGCAAGAAATATGTATATGACAGTTAAATGAATATTCACAAGAATGTCAAACAGTTCAAGATTATTCAACAAGGTCCCAATGAATTGATTCTAGGAGAAGGATAACAATTGCATGTAATGTCAAATTAACAATATAACAAACACAGTAATTGTTTAATGATTCAAACTAGATACAAGCATGTATATTCAATCTTTTAATCAATAGTAGATAGAATATGTATCAACATTAATCAACCAAACAATTAAGTAAAAGATAAGGGCTAGAAGAATGATACTCAGAATTTTATCCTGGTTCGGTTGTTTGTAAAACAACCTACATCCAGTCCCAAGATCAACTTGATCTTAGCCTTTTTCACTAGAATCTTCTATAGTACTTTTACAGATTGTCCAGCTAGCTCCTAACCTATCGATCCAACTATCTTGATTCTAACATACATCCATTGCATCCTTTGAGTTATTCCGGCAAACTCACACAAGATCGCAATGAGGTTCCTTCTTGATGATCACAAGCATCAACGAACGGTAACCACCAGTGTAGCTACTAGATTTTTACACAATTTGGTTTCAATGTAATTTTACAGAGAATTGACAATAAAGAAGATCACAAGATCTTTCTAACAAAAGCGACTTGATCACACAATGATGTTCAAACTATAAGTGTTTTCCAAATGGTTAAGTTTTCTCAAAGTATTGTGTGTATCAAAGTTCAAAGTCTCAAAGGTTCTGTTTTTGGAAAGTTTCGAATTCTATGTCAAATCAAAAGTTATGTTAATTCTCTTTTTGAAAAACAGTTTTGAGACAGTTTTTATATGTTTCAGAAAACACATATAAATCGATTTTCCAATCAATTTTATAAAGCATAGAAACACTCCAATCGATTTGCCAATCGATGCTCGTGTTTCTTGTTTTTCTTGAATCTTGAAAACATATGCATCCATCGATTTCCCAATCGATTGTGTTAATTCATAAATCAGAAAACTGAGACAAGTTCATATCAGCATCGATTGAGTAATCGATTTCGAATGTTTTGTTCCAACAACGAGATCAAAACAATCGATTCCATAATCGATTGATATTTCATCATAATCGATTTGGCAATTGGTCTGTAACTGAAACAATTACTCCAATCGGTTTGTCAAACGACTGGACTGGTCTCTGGGACTTCAGAAAATTGCACGAATCGATTTGCTTTGTCCCAGTGTTCCAGTTGTTCATTTCTAATCGATTTACCAATCGATTTGAATTGTTACTGGAACTTAGCCATTTTGAAAACATTGATTTGCCAATCGACTAGGAACTTGGTTTCTGATATATGATAAAACATTTTCAACACCCAATCGATTGGTATATGTTTTGCAAGTCAGGAAATAAACTTCAATTGATGTCTCAATCGATTGGATTTGTCACAGAGCTACTGACTTAGAAAAACTTTTGTCCAATCGATTTGGTTTAAGGATTTTTGTCTCTATGTCTCATTCAATCGATTCATCAATTGATGTTCCAATCGATTGCCCAATCAATTGGTATGTTACAGAGGTTAAGTCAGAAACAACTTAAGCTCGAAATCGATTGCCTAATCGATTTATAAACTTGTGACTTGCCTCTGTAACTCACACAATCGATTTCTCAATTGATGCATGAATCGATTGTCCAATCAATTGCTTTGCACCCAGAGTTCAAGTTTCACTGCTATCCTTCACAGAATCGATTCACCAATCGATTGGATCAGTGATAACTTTACTCCTGACTCAATCAATCGATTGCCCAATGGATTAGTCAATTGATTAGTCAATCGATGTTGTTTACTAAGTTCAATTTAAAAACATTTTAAATCTTGGCAACACTTATGCATGAACTCATGTATGATAAGTCTAAAGCCTAATAAACACAATCACTAAAGACACAAAAGCATAGTTGACTTTGTCCAGCACATGCTTCACTTCAAGCTTGATTCCTGTCGTTCCAAGCATTGTGTCCATATGTTGTGTGTGTGTGTGTTTTTACCTGAAATGCAACTTGATTCAAATAGTTAGCTTAATCACAAGACATTGTATGTTTGTTAATTATGTCAAAACTAAACTCAGTGGAACTTATGTCCAACACATGGGATTGGGGTTGTTTTAATATCTCCCAAAAAAAGGTTCATACCTATTACAACGCGATTGTGTTTTGATTGTACCAATAATATGGAGGAATATGAAGCTTGTGCCATGGGAATTTTAGCGGCTTTGGAATCAAAAGTGAAAGTTCTAGAAGTATATGGAGATTCAGCCCTAGTCATTAATCGGCTTAACCAAGAATGGGAAACCCGAGATAAGAAGCTAATACCTTATTTTACCTACATAAAAGAATTGTCTTTAGAATTTGACAAAATCACATTTCACCATGTCCCTCGAGAAGACAATCAATTGGCTAATGCTTTGGCTACTTTATCATCTATGTTCCAAATAAATAGAAACGATGAAATCCCGTCAATTAAAATGGAGAGTCGAGATTATCCAGCCTATTGCCATGTAATGGAAGAGGAAACTGACGGAAAACCGTGGTATCACGACATCAAACATTATCTTATAAATAAAGAATATCCTCCCGGAGTATCGGAGAATGAGAAAAGAACTCTAAGATGGTTAGCCGCGAGCTTTTTTGTGAACGAAAATATTTTGTATAAGAGAAATCACGATATGGTACTCCTCATATGTGTTGATGTCAATGAGGCGAAAGAAATTCTACAAGATATATACGATGGCTCTTATGGGATCCATATGAATGGACACGCCATGTCTAGAAAGATTCTCCGGGCCAGATATTATTGGCTCAGCCTAGAAAAAGATTGTTTTAATTATGTAAAGAAATGCTATAAGTGTCAAATATATGCTGATAATATCCACGCCCCACCAGTGCCCCTGAACACCCTTTCAACGCCCTGGCCGTTCTCAATATGGGGCATAGATGTCATCGAAATGATTGAACCGAAAGCATCAAATGGACATCGCTTCATCTTTGTGGCAATTGATTACTTTACCAAATGGGTAGAGGCCACTTCATATGCCAATGTAACCAAAAATGTGGTAGTCAAATTTATAAAAAGGGAGTTAATATGTCGTTATGGTCTACCAAGCAAGATCATTACTGACAATGCCACAAATCTAAATAACAAAATGATGGATGAATTGTGTGTCGCCTTTAAAATTCAACACCACAACTCGTCCCCATACAAACCAAAAATAAATGGTGCAGTCGAAGCAGAAAATAAAAACATCAAAAAACTTATTCAGAAAATGGTTATAACGTACAAAGATTGGCATGAGATGTTGCCATTTGCACTACACGGGTATCGTACTTCGGTACGCACTTCAACTGGGGCAACCCCTTTTTCCTTAGTATATGAGATGGAGGCTGTGCTACCTATTGAAGTAGAAATCCTCTCGCTAAGAGTATTAATGGAAGCTAAACTAAAGGAGTCGGAGTGGGTACAAACACGTTTTGATCAGTTGAATTTGATTGAAGAAAAAAGGTTGGCGGCCTTATGCCATGGGCAATTATACCAGAAAAGATTGAAAAAAGCGTATGAGAAAAAAATATGTCCTCGAGAATTCCAGGAAGGAGACCTGGTGCTAAAAAAGATCTTGCCAATTCAAAAGGATTATCGTGGGAAATGGACTCCTAACTGTGAGGGCCCATACGTTGTGAAAAAAGCTTTCTCAGGTGGAGTTTTGATCCTTACGAATATGGATGGAAAAGATTTAGCTCTTCGTGTAAACTCAGACGCCGTAAAAAAGTATTATGCATAAACAATGAATATCTGCTAAGTCAAAAACTTGAAAAGGCGACCTAGGTAAAATTAGGGTACAAAAAATTATACCCGCTAGATTGAAAACCCGAAAGGGCGATCTAGGCAAAAACTAGGGTAAAAAAAAAAAACAAAGAAACCCGCTAAGTTGAAAATCGGGCAACCTAGGCAAAAGTTAGGGTACACAAAATATCATTTGGGTTGAAAACCCAAAAGGGTGACCCAAGAGAAGAAGAAAATTAACGACAAAAACAAGGATAGAGAATATGTACTTGAAATGACAATACCAACAATATGGATCATATTATGGCACGAGAAGTTAGTACAGTCTACTTTTGAATTACTAGTAACCAAGTCAGGTCTTCCACCCATTTCTTTTGTTTTATCGTATGTATATATATTTTCTTTCAATATATTGATATATACCGTTGTCACCTTTATAATTTAACTCTTTTTTTTTTAATGTATTTATGATTATCATGTATTGGAAAGTAAAACATTACAATACCTCAATATAATGAAATCGGGTATAACTTCAGATCACACTATTAATTCTCCATCTTCAAAAAAA
>JBBPBS010000749.1:215850-313055 GCA_037974835.1 Cicer judaicum
ACCCGAAGCCGAGAAAACAACCCGCATTTTGAAGCGGGGAAAACGACTCGCACCCGAAGCCGAGAAAACGACCCGCATGTTGAAGCCGGGAAAACGACTCGCACCCAAAGCCGAGAAAATGACCCGCGCGTTGAAGTCGGGAAAACGACTCGCACCCGAAGCCGAGAAAACAACCCGCACGTTGAAGTCGGGAAAACGACTCGCACCCGAAGCCGAGAAACCGACTCACATGTTAAAATCGGGAAAATGACTCGCATGTTAAAGTCGGGAAAATGACTCACATTCTTCTAAAAAAAATTTTTTTCAGACAAAATTAGAGTTGTTATCTTTACTTATTTTTACTTTGATTCTCAAGTAAATTCTATGTAAAGAGGGGCAGTTGTTGACACCTAATTTTGTCCGATTTATTTTTTACTTTTTATTAAAAAAGGAAATAATAATAATAATAATAATAATAATAATAATAATAATAATGACAATAATAATAAATATATAAAGAAATACAAAAATAAAAATAAATAATTAGGATTATAATCTCTAAACAATCACAAGTGTTTTCGATTCTTGTTTGCCTCTAATTCTTATTCAGACTCTTTTCTAAAATATAAAAAAAAATAATAAGAAATAAAAATAAAGGAAATTGAAAAGAAACGAATTGATTGTCATAAAAATCGATGCAATGATGATCAAAATAAATGAAAAAAAAAACAGAAAATAAATTGATTGATTGTCATAAAAATCAGAATAATGGTGATCAATTGAATAGAAAAGAAACTGAAGAATGAATCAATGGCAATAAGAATCGGTATAATTGTGGCCAATTAAAAGAAAAGAAAACCGAAAAAAATAGATTAATGGTAATCAATTGATAATTTTTCTCTTATCTTTTGTAATCTACACCCAAAAGTCTATAAATAGTCTCCCACAAGAGGGCAAAAGGGGAAGCACAAACTGAGAGCACAAAAAAAATAGAGAGATTAGTTAGCAAGAGAGAAGGAGAGAATATGATCTTGGAGTAATCAGTCTAGTAAGGTACCATTTTCTTATTCTTTTCTCTAGTCTGCTTATTAGTTTTTTTGTTTTTACATCTTTAATATATATATATATATATTTTCTCTTTCTTTTTCTTTTATAAAAATAAACTCATATGTTAAGCTTTCATTTTATTTTTTTATTTTTTTTAAATCGTTTAATCCTAAATAATTGTCTTCTTTGTAATATAAAATAATAAAAAATATAACTAGTTAACAAATTTTATCATATTGTAATTTAAAAAAAATAAAATATCAAATAAAAAATTTATAACGGATAAATGTTTTTACCCTTAAATTTAGAATTAATGGTTGTTGCCGCCAGATGAAATTCATCCTCGCTCGCTACACCATATTATTTACTTTCAATCGTTGGTGGCCTTTGTGTCACGACAGATCCGACAACGTACGAGTAAATCATTTAATAGATTATTTCACCGTCGTGTCCATTTGTCTCATTCACGAACCACCACGTTACGAAATTTTTTTTCTTAAAAAAATTTAATTTCTTTTTTACGTCAAAACAGACAAATATTATTATTATTATTATTATTATTATTATTGTTATTATTATTATTATTATTATTATTATTATTATTATTACATTTCATTTTTTTAATACGTATATAAATAAAAATAATAATAAAATCGGTCAACATACAAATATTTTCTACTCAAGAACTACGTGTGTTTTGATTTCCCTATTGCACCTAGGGATACGTAGAAGCAAGGTCCTCCCCTTGTCAAACCAAATTAATAAAATATATATTTTTCTTCTTTCATTAATGTAAATAATTTAACTTTTTTTTTATTATTCTTTTTGGGGTAAAAATAAATAAATAGTTTGTATATAATTAATTATAGGGTAACCGTTTTAACAGACGTTGTAGGGTGATAACACTTCCCTACTTGTAATCGACTTCCGAATCTGAATTTCTGGTTCAAAAATATTATTTTAAGTTTTATCCAATTTTTCCTTTAAAAAAACAAAATTGGCGGCGACTCCTTTTTCGCGGACAAACTGGACGCGACAAGGATGATACACAGAGATTTATACTGGTTCGGTCGTCTGTAAGACAACCTACATCCAGTCCCGAAATCAACTTGATTTCAGCCTTTCTTTCAATAGAATCTTCTAGAGTTGTTTTTACAGATTGTCCAGCTCTCACGGCCTATCTATCCAAAAACTAAACTCTCTTGCTTCTATTGCTCATCACTGTATCCCTCAAGTCACTCAGCAGACTCTCCCAAGATCACAGTGAAACTTCTTCTTGAAGTGCCCTCTCAACAAAGAAGATAGTTACCAGTTTCAATAATGGATTTTTACAAGACTTTCTTTACAAAATGTAGTTTACAGAGATTACACAAGATCAACGATCAACAGTAAATGCGACTCAATCAATCTATGAAATGCACACAATAAGATTTGCCAAGATGGTGTTTAGTGTGATTTCAAGCCTTTTTCACAAAGTACTTTTTCAGAATCTCTGGGTTATGAAAAAGTGTATTCAAAGTTGTACAAAAGGTTTTCAAAAGTTTTCTCAAAGTTCTGAGTTATGTCAAAAGTATTATCAAAAGTTGTATCAAAAGTTCTTTGAAAAACAGATTTGAGTCGCTTATATATGTTTCAGAAAAACACACTCAAATCGATTTACCAATCAATTTTATAAAGTTTTGAAACAGTCCAATCGATTTCTCAATCAATTATCATGTTTCTTGTTTTTCTTGAATCTTGAAAACATATGAATGAATCGATTTGTCAATCGATTCTTTTAATACACAAATCAGAAAACAATAGCAAGTTCATATCAGCATCGATAGAGTAATCGATTTGGAATGTTTTGTTCAAACAACGAGATCAAAACAATCGATTATGCAGTCGACTGATATTCAATCATAATCGATTTGGCAATTGGTCTGTAACTTAAAACAATTACTCTAATCGACTTGTCAATCGATTGGACTGATCACAGTGACTCCAATATTTGTGCACTAATCGATTCGTCAATCGATTTGCTTTTTCACAATGATTCAGCTGTTTTTTTCCAATCGATTTGAATTGTTACAGTGACTTAGCTATTTAGAAAACATTGATTTGCCAATCAACTAGGAACTTGGTTTCTGATATATGATTAAACATTTCAAACTTCCAATCGATTTGCCAATCAATTAGTATATGTCTTGCAAGTCAAGAAACAAAATTCAATTGATGTCTCAATCGATTTGATTGATCACAGAGGTACAGACTTATAAAAAGCTTTTACCCAATCGATTTGCCAATCGATTTGGCTAATTAAATGGTTGTCTCTATGACTTTCTCAATCGATTAATCAATTGATGTCCTAATCGATTGTCCAGTCGATTGGTGCATTATAGAGGTCAAGTCTGATGCAAAGAGATACTCAAAATCGATTTGCCAATCGATTTGCAAGGTTTTTAACTTGCCCCTATAAGTCACGAAATCGATTTCTCAATTGATGCATGAATTGATTGTCCAATCGATTGAGTTACACCCAGAGTTCAGGTTTCACTAAGGTCCTTTAACGAATCGATGTATCAATCGATTGGCTTAGTGACAACTTCAATTCTGAGTCAATCAATCGATTGCCCAATGGATGTATCAATTGATTAGCTAATCGATTTGGTTACTTAGTTCATTTTAAAATCACAGTTTAACTTGGCAAATGCTTATGCATGAAATCATATTTGACAAGTCTAATAACTAAAAACTACAATCACTAATGACACTTAAGCAGAGTTGCATTTTTGGTCAGCGCATTCTCCACTTTTTGCTTGATTCCTTGTGTTCCAAGCTTGTGTCCAAATGTATAGTGTTTGCTTGTTTCTTCCTGAAATGTAATTTGGTTCAAACTTTTAGTTTTATCAAAACTTGCATGAACATTGTAAGTTTGTTAATTATGTCAAAACCATAATCAGGGGGACTTATGTCCAACAGAACTCACTCGCGAGAAGATCGATTATCCGGTACCTTCCGGATTGGTGCTTGGGATGAGAGGAGCTTGGGAAGATGCAAATGACTCCTTAGTTAGAGTTGAGGCGGAGACCACCGTGGGAGTTGAGGATATAGTGGTTGGACCAAGGACTGGCAGAAAGGATAAGGGGCTGATGCCCGTGGAGCAAGAGATTGCAGGGCCGTCTAGGTGGGTTGAGTCAAAGCTTCCTCTTCCAATGAATAGTCCCTTACCGACTGTCACTAAAGTAGCAGACTATTTTGAGGTCCCAATGCCACCGAAGCCACCTATCTTGTGGGTGGATTTGACTTCTGAAGAGATCGATCCGTTTATGGATGTTGATGAGGAGGAGGTTACCTTGAAGATGGATATTGTGTCAGACGGGACTTGTGGAGTGTGTGGAGGTCACCCATGCTATTGCAGTTGCTAGAGTATGATTAGATTAGTTTTTTTGTATACGGACTTGATCTCTTTCTTTTGGTGGTTGTACTTATTTCATTTTGGGATGATTGTAACTATACTTATACGATCAGATGACTTCTGTTTTGGTGGGTCCATGTTCCATTTTTTTGACGTGACCATGGGGGGATTAGTATTTCTTGGAGCAGTAGTTGTACAGGTGTCTGCCGAGAATACCCCAAGGGTATGAGCGATGCCTGATAGGTCTGATAGCTCCAGTGTATTTTATATTTGGTTTATCGTCTCAAAAATATTTTAGTTTAATATAATTATGATGTAATTAATGATGACATTTGTCGTTTGTGCTACACTTTGCTAATTTATTGATTCTGTTTTAATTGGTTTTGGAAAGAAAAAAAATACACTCGCGCTATTAAAAATCGGGGTGTTACAGAAACACTTATTCGAATGAGAAATATTTTATGAGTATTTTTCTTAAAGTGTGATAGTCATTGTTATAATCAGCTTGTTAAAAGCAATTACTCAAGCAAATACTTAAAGTGCGATAGTGGTGTTAGTGTGCCTTCAACAATTTGGGGTTGTCAGGTTGTGTGGAGAAGACTTGGCTAGAAGTGTCAAAGTGTTTGTGTTCCTTAAAAGTATGGGATTGTCAGGTTGTTAGGGAAGACTATCTTGGAGGGTCAGGTGCTTTGTAATTCAAGGTATTTGAATTAGTGGATTAAAGCCTTCTGAATGAGGGTCTGGATGTAGCCAACTTATGGGTGAACTATGATAAATCTATGTGTCCATTTATATATGCTTTTATTGTTTGTTGCCTTTGAACCCGATTGCTTCTTATATAAGCAATTCATAAAAACCAACCAACCTTCATCAAATTAACAAAACGTTATCAACTTTGTCAAACACAATTCAATCCTCATTCCTTGTGTTTTAACCTCAATTATCATTAGAGTTGGTCTCAAGGCTAAGCACTTTACAACGTTTGAGGAAATATCCAAAGGTTCAACATGTCTAGATTTAGTGAAGAAACTGCTGGAGGAAACATCAACAAACCACATATTTTATGGAAAACATTTTGAGTACTAGGACAGACTGAGAAGTTCCTTTATTTCACAAGATTATGAACTTCGAGACTTGATGGAAGATGGTTATACTTCTGCAAAGAAGGAAGCAATCAAGTTCAAGAAGAAAAGGCCAACCTCCTAGTAGAAATATATGAGTTGTTCAATATGGAACAAGATGGAGACTGATGACTCTTCATCATATGCATATTTTTCATTGATTTTATTCTTATTTATCTTTAACCATTAGTTAATTTAAGGAGTTGTTTGATATATCTTGTTTATTTTCGTTATTTGATTTAATGAAATGTTTATGTTATTATTTTCTTGATTAAGTAGATATTTTTTCAGAGTTGTGCGTTGTTACTTTGTTTTAGTGCAGTGCTGAATTTTGGTGAGAAATCAACACGATCTATGTGGAGTATTGCAGCCATATATGAAGTTGTAGATGTCCAATTGGAGTCAAAGTGAAAATCAAAGATAAGCTCCATAGCTACAACTTTCATGAAGACACCGGAACCCAATTCAGACTCAATAGAGGAGAAAACTGCAGAACATGTCAAATAAAAGAAGTTGTGCGCCTGAAGCGCAACAGCTACGCCAGGGGCGTAAATCTCGCGTCTTTTGACACTGCTCAGGCGTGCCTGCAGCGTAAATCCCGCATCTGGGGTGTGTAGCACGCTGCTGAATGTATAAAATCACATTTTTCTCACTTTTTAAGGATCTTTTTTACACTTGGGAAGTTGGGAGACTTGTGCCCTAGTATAGAAACTTAAAGACGACCGTTTCTAACACTATTGAAGCAGTTTTATCAAGAACCATTCATGAATCTTTCTTGTAATTCTTCTCTAATCTTTATTTTTTCTATCTCTATCATGAGTAACTAAACTCTATTTGTTAGGGATGAGTGTAATAAGATGAAACCCTTATTTTTCTAATTAGATTTCTAGTTATATGAATGAGTTTATTGAATAATTTTTCTCATCTTCGTGCTTAATATTTTTTATTGCTTGATCAACATTAAAATGTTTTACGATTCGTATTTTGAAACGGAAGTGGACTTTGCGAATGCTTCATAATTATAAAGGACCAATTTTATTACTGTAGTTTAATTTTAAATATTATTTAAATCAATTTGGGAACTTTTTGTTCGATTTTAGCAATTAAATATATTTTGATAGTAAAACGCAATTCTTGATTTCGACACTCGGTACTACCGTTTTATTATTACTTGCAACGATTCAGTACACATGTTGAAACGCTATCAAGTTTTTAGCGTCGTTGTTGGGGATTGCCATATCACTATCGAATTTAATTTATTTACTTAATTGAAAAAAAAAATTATCTGGAATAAAATTTTTGCTTTTATTATAATTTTAATTTTAATTTTAAATTTTTTTTTCTTTCTATTTTTATTTGTTGAGCTTGCTAATGTCATATGCTAGTGGTTTGTCTCTTCTTTGTTTGAGATAACTATTCACTATAGAGCATGGAAGATTATAACGATGATATTCGACCACAATTATATGAAGAGTGTGATACTTGTCTTATATCTGGTATATGTCATACGATTGAGAGGAAAATCTTGAGAGATACATTTTTAAAATATCACCCTCAGATCCCTCAGATACAGCCTCTTATGTGTGACTTTTGCGGAGAAGGACATTTTGTCCAACTAATGGAATATGAAGATTTTTGGGTCAAAGATACAGAAAGTGACGAGTGTTATATTAAAAGGATCAATTAGGACCAAATTCTACCTCCTACAATTATATCCAAAGAATCAGATGACAAAGACTTTCACATTACGAATGTTTTGGTTGAATTCATGAAGAATAACACGGTTTCAATTGAAAGATTTGAAAGTCAATGTAAGAGGTTATTTGAGCAAGTGGTTAAGTTTGAGAAGATGGAGGAGAAGTTGAATATTGAAGATAATTTCATTGTTGTGGTAGAAGAAGATAAGCAAAAAGAAAAGGCGAACGAGAAAAAGAAAAACAAGAGATTGATAAAGTTCGAGATTCAATCTATGAGAAGAAGAAGAAGGATGATGTGTTCTTGCTATCACTTTGACAATAGTTGAGGCATCAAGCTAATGACTTTAAAGAAGCACTTTGTGGGAGGCAACCCACAGGTAGAGGCAACTTTTATTTTTTGCAATCTTATTTTTGTCATTTGAATTTGTTTTTTTCTAGTTGTGTGTAAATGTGCACTATGATGAAGAATTATTAACAACTTACATTTGGTCTTAAGTTTTCTATTTGGGATTTTGAAATTTAAACTCTATTTCTTTGCTCATATCATTGCTCAATTTGATAAGTTTCACTAATGCATGCATTGTAGGTTACTCCTTGGTTGTCGAAATCTCACTTGCCATTTTTTTAAAAAAAATAAATTTTGTAGTGGCATGTTTGACATCATTTAGATAGTTCATACTCTTTCTTATTATCCTAGCTGTGAGTTTTTGAGCCTAAACACTTTAATTCTTTGTTGTGTGATTATCCATACATGTGTTATCCCTTCAGAACTTGCACTAATTCTAACTTACATCACTTGTAATTTATGCATACACTGAGGCAATTTTGTTTGGTCATTTGAGCATTTCTAACTCCTATACAATTTTTATCCTTTGCTAGCCCTTTTGAGCCTTGCCCTTTTATTTTTGTTACTAGCCACATTACAAGCCAAAAACCTGACTTTAATTAAATCACCTTACTTGGAGTTAGGTAGAAAAACAAAATTCGTCTTGATAAAGTTTTAAGTTTGGGGATGCTCATGGGATAGCAACCTTTTAAGTTTGGGGTGGTGATTCTCACAAAAAGAAAAAAGAAGAAAAAAATTCAAAACAAAAAAAAAAAAGAGGAAAAAAAATAGTTTTAGTACATTGATAAATAACATCATCTTAGTTCTTTTCTCAATGGTTGAGAATATCCACCATAAAATGTGGAAGAAAAAAAAAAGAATAAAAGAGGGAGAATAATGTGAAAATGTATGTCTAATTCCAACTAGTAAATCCTACTAATCCAAAATGTCATACCCTTACCTAAGCCCCATTACAAACCGGAAGTCCTCCAAAAGTGTATGTGGTTGTTGCATTGTGATTACTAACTAGAAGTTTTTTCAAGCCTATGGTAGCGTGATTGATCCGCTGTCGCACACGGATCAAATACAATTGATAAAATATAAATAGAGGTAATAACTCGAATCGTTTCACAAGGACTTATGATATAATAATAATAACCGAATTGAAAATTGAAATTAAAAAGGGTTTTTTAGATTTTTGATTTAACAGATGAGCGAAACGATTAATCCACTTATTCGAGTTTTAGACCTATCATATATTCTATCAATCAGTTTAATTTCTAATTTGTGATTCTATTCTTGTTTGACTATAGAATTGATCAAACAAGCGTAATCAATCCTATATGAATTTGGTTTCTTTGATTGGATTAAGCATCACAATCATCAAAATATTACAATTAACGATCAAGCGTCACAAAATTATAATTCAATTAAATTAGAAATCAAAACCAAATTCTGTCAAATAAATTTAATCAATCCTATTGAAATTCAATTTAAACGATCAAAATATCAATGTAATCAAATAAACAAGAATAGAATCATGAATAGAAATTGACAGTGTAACCTGAATCTCAAGGTGTTGATGAAACTCTCAACTCGTGGATTAATCATATAAAATTAGTCTAAGCTATAAAGAGCTTTTAAAATACCAAACTAAAAAGCTAAAAACATGTGCCCAAATGCTATGATCAATGATGCATGTTCTAGGATTAGAGTGATAAATTCATAACACTTGCTAAACACTTGAGCGAAATTTTGATGAGATGGTGTGAAGAGAGTTGAACTTGATGAATGAATGCTAAAGTATACAAATTGTGTTTTTTTTTATGCAACCATGGAGCATGATAAATGTTTTGTACTAGCTAGAACTTTGAGAAGTGAGTTTGATTTGATTCGAGAAATTGAGTTTAAGTTTGATTTTGATTGTACCAAATCTGAAATTAATTGTTGCTTGGGGACAAGCAATCTATTAAATTTGGGGTTGTGATGATTCTTCATCATATGCATATTTTTCATTGTTTTTAGTCTTATTTATCTTTTATTCATTAGTTAATTTAAGTAGTTATTTGATATATTTTGTTGATTTTTGTTATTTGATTTAATGAAATGTTTATGTTATTATTTCCTTTTTTAACTAGAGATTTTCGTAGTTTTGCGTTGTTACCTTGTTTTAGTGCAGTGCTGAATTATGGTAAGAAATCAAGATGACCTATGTGGATTATTTTAGTCATATCTGAAGTTTTAGATGTCTAATTGGAGTTCAACCAAGTGCAACAGAAAGCTAAGATTCATAGCTACAACTTTCATGGAGACACCTGAGCCACATTCGAACTCAAAAGAGGAGAAAAGTGAAGAAAACGTCAAACGGAAGAAGTTGTGCACCTGAAGCGCAACAATTGTGCCTAAGGCGCATTTTAAGCATTTTTCCACTGCGAGACGCGCTTGAAGTTCCAAGAATGCGCCTAGGGCGCGCGACACACGTTAGCATCCATTAAAATGCAATTTTTTTCACTTTCTAGACATTTTTTTGACTATTGGGAAGTTTGGAGACTTGTGCCCTAGCAGAGAAACTCAAAGACGATCGTTTCTAACATCATTGGAGTAGTTTTATCAAGAATCATTCATGAATAATTCTTTTCATTCTTCTTTAATCCTTATCTTTTGTTTCTCTATAATGAGTAACTAAACCCTATTTGTTAGGGATGAGTGTAATAAGATGAAACCCTTAATTTTCTCATTTAATTTCTAGTCATATGCATGAGTTTATTGAATTATTTTTCCCATCTCTGGGCTTAATACTTTTTATTGCTTGATCAACATTAGAATGTTCTACAATTTGTATTTTGTAACGGAAGTGGACTTTATGAATGCTTGAGATGAGAAATTCATGAATTTGTAGTCTAGGGATAGATACAGGTCATGAAACCAATTAAATTAGTTGCAAAGTCAATAGTTTAACAAGAGAATTCTTGTACCGTAATGCTTAATTATAATCTTAAATCCACTAAGAATTAGGGGTTATTTTGGAATTCAAGGTTCTATCATTAAGACATTAGGGCAAGAATAATAAAGAGAATTCAGTAATAATTCAATAAAGGAATTCGGTAACTAGGATCAAATTAGACACCAAGGTTGATAATAAAGAGAATTAGACACTAAGATTACTAATAATTCAATAAAAGAATTCAGTAACTAGAATAATAAAGAGAATTTTACTTTTATTTTATTTTTAATTTTAAAAAAATAAAAAATTAAAAAAAAAAATTGTTTTAAAACTCTTTAATTTCTACTTAATTATTTACCTTTCTTTATTATAATATGGTTCATTACTCACAATTTTCTAACCTTGTATGCGAGGCTTGTGCTCAGCTGAACTTTTCTTTGATCCAGAAATAAAAAAAAACTGCGAAAGCAAATCGAAAGAGGTTCGAGAAAGGAGACAAAGGGAAAGACATTTAATAGTGGAAGAAGACGATTTGGGGGATTTCTCCATATTTATGAAAATGGTTGATCCACCACCGCCTGAACATACCCTCTGCGAGTATAGGAATCAAAATAGAAATCGTGCTTGGTTGGCCATCCATAACCAACCGGTTATAGTTAACAAGTTTGAAGTGAGCTCCGCTCTATTCCGAAAGTTGAAGGAGATTTATTTTTCTGGTAAACATAATGAAGACACCAATAGACACCTCACGAACTTCTTTGAATTATGTGAAATAGTGAAGAAGGCAATAGATTGAGATTATTTCCATTGTTATTGAAAGATGATGCTAAGGAGTGGCTTAACTGCTTTCCTGCCAGTAGGATCACCATGTGGGATGACCTTCAAGATAAGTTCTTAGAACAATACTTTCCCCTAGCTGTGTTCATGAGAAAGAGGCAAGAGATTTCTAGTTACAAACAGAAAGAGGGAGAATCTCTCCATGACATTTACAAGAGGTTCAAGAATTTACTAGCAGGATGCCCCAATCATGCTTATGACAACACTTCACAGATGCAAATATTATGTAATGGTTTGAGGCCTAGAACTAGAATTATGTTGGATGCTATAGTAGGGGGTTCTTTGAATTACAAGATAGCGTCAGAAACACCAAAAATTATTGAGATCATGGCATCAAATGAATAAATGATGTTGAATGAAAGAGGTGGTGGGTCAACAAGTGGTATACTGGAATTGAATGTTATGGATGGGTTGGCTCCATTCAGGTTGCTCTCAAAATAGATAGAAGATGTTGTCGCTGTTGAGATAAAGAAGGGGTTAGCAACTCTAAATATACAACCCCAAGTGGCCCCTGTCAAATTATTGAAACATACTGGTTGTAAATTTTGTGGGGGAGCACATAAAAATGGAGCTTGTGAAGCACTAGATGAAAATGACATAGAAGAACTAGAAGAGGTGAATTTTGTGGGTAATAATGGGAAACATAACAATTTCTACTCTAGTACATACAACCCTGGTTGGAGAAATCATCCAAATTTTTCTTGGAGAGATCAAAAGGGTGGATCTCAGGGTCAACAAGGGGCTCAAGAAAACCAAGTTCCACCTCGAAAAGTTATTTGGGAGAGTGCTATGGAGAAATTAGTAACAAGCACAAGTTCTTTCATTAAAGAGTCAAGAGCCATCCAGAAAAATCACTCTACAACAACAAAGAATCTGGAGACCTAACTAGGTCAACTTGCTCAACAAATGGTACAAAGAACACCTAGAAATTTGCCTAGTGACACAGTTCTAAATCTGCAAAATAATGTCAATGCAGTGACAACGAGGAGGGGAAAGGCAAGTGAACAAGTAGCACCTAAAGCCAAACAGAGTGGAAGTAATTCAACTTCAACCAACTCATAGGAAATGGGCATACCGACATTAGTTGAGGAGCACATCCCTCTTGAAAAGGAGGAAGAACCTATGGTACAGAAAAAGGAAACACTACCAAAACCATACATTTGACTTCCATTCCCTCAAAGATTAAGAAAGGAAGAAACTGAAAAACAATTTGGTAGGTTTCTTGATATTTTTAAAAATTATAAATTAAATTTCCTTTTGTAGAAGCACTAGAGCAGATGTCGACATACGCCAAATTCATGAAGGAGATTCTTTTAAAGAAAAGAAAAATTGGTAGTGAAACAATGATGCTTACCGAAGAGTGTAGTGTTATTCTATAGAGGAAGTTTCCACCTAAGCTCAAAGATCCTAGAAGCTTCTTTATTCCTTGCGCTATTGGGGATAGAACGTTTGGGAAAGCCCTGTGTGATCTTAGGACTAGTGTGACTCTTATGCCCCTTTACATATACAAAAGGTTAGGCATTGGAAGAGTCAAAAACACACAACTGATGTTACAATTTGCTGATCATTCAATAAAACACCCATATGGGGTGGTGGAAGATGTGTTGGTCAAAGTAGATAAGTTCATTTTTCAGTGGATTGTGTTACTAGACATGTAGAAAGACAATGATATCCCCCTTGATCTTGGGGAGACCATTCCTAGCAACAGGGAGAGCTATGATTGATGTGGCGGATGACACCTTAACCTTTAACATAAATGAGGAAACAGTTACATTCAATATTCTAAAAGCCATAGAGCATTCAAACAAAAGAGAAGGGTGAAATTTAATAGAGATTTTTAATTCGATAGTCGATGAAGAAGTTGAACATCAAGGACCCATTATGCCGTTAGAAAAAGCGTTATGTCTACCCCCAATATGTTGTTAAAGATAATGAAGATCCAAGAGTAAAAGATGTTTTACTCATGTTAGAAGCATTATCATCTCACTCCCCCCACTTCCATACTACATGGGAGGAGTTGAAAGGAATGAAGACGAATATGTAGATAACAAGAAAGAGACGCCATTGGTTGAACTCAAGCAATTGCCACCTCACTTGAAATATGTATCCCTTGGTGTGAAAGATGATGTGTTCTTTGTGTCATATAATACACCTTGAAAATGATTGAGGCGTCAAGCTAATGACTTTAAAGAAGCGCTTCGTGGGAGGCAACCCATAGGTAGAGGTAACTTTTATTTTTGCAATCTTATTTTTTATTTGAAGTTGTTTATTTCTAATTGTGTGTAAATGTGCACTATGATGAAGAATTTTTAACAACTTGAAGCTACTCTTTAACTATTTGTTTCAGATTTTAAAATATAAACTCTATTTCTTTGCTCATATTATTGCTCAATTCGACGAGTTTCACTTGTACATGCATTGTTCATTACTCCTTGGTTGTCGAAGTCTCACTAGCCATTTTTTTATTAAAAAAAACTAAATAAATCTTGTAGTGGCATGTTTGGCATCATCTAGATAGTTCATACTTTTTCTTATTATCCTAGCAGTGAGCTTTTAAGCCTAAACACTTTAATTCTTTGTTGTGTGATTATCCAAACATGTGTTATCCCTTCAGAACTTGCACTAATTCTGACTTGCATCACTTGTAATTTATGCATACACTGAGACAATTTTGTTAGGTCGTTTGAGCCTTTCTAACTACCCTATAAAAATTTTATCCTTTGCAAGCTCCTTTGAGTCTTGCCCTTTCTTTCGACTACTAGCCACATTACAAGTCAAAGACATGCCTTTAATTCAATCACCTTACTTGCAGTTAGATAGGAAATTTTTTGTCTTGTCTTGGTAAAATTCTATGTTTGGGGTTGCTCATGAGATAACAACCTTTTAAGTTTGGGGTGGTTTTAAATAAGGTCTTCCTAGTTCTTTTGTCAATGGTTGAGAATGTCCACCATAAAATATGGAGAAAAATAAAAATTGGTAGAATAATTTAAAAATGTATGCCTAACTCCAAGTAGTAAAGCCTATTATCATAAAATGTCCTACCCTTACCTAAGCTTCATTATAACCTGAACGTCCTCCAAAAGTGTATGTGTTTGCTACATTGTGATTGCTAACTAAAATGTTTTTAAGCTTATGGTAGCGTGATGCATGTTCTAGGATTTGAGTGATAAATTCATAACCCTTTCTAAACACTTGAGAGTAATTTTGGTAAGATTGTGTGAAGAGAGAGTTGAACTTGATGAATGAATGCTAAAGTGTATAAATTGTGTTGTTGTTTTTTATACAACCATGGAGCATGATGAATGTTTTGTAGTAGCTGGAACTTTGAGAATTGAGTTTGATTAGATTTGAGAAATTGAATTTAAGTTTACTTTTAACTGTACCAAATCTGAAATTAATTGTTGTTTGGGGACATGCAATAGATTAAGTTTGGGGTTGTGATAACTCTTCATCATATGCATATTTTTTATTGATTTTAGTCTTATTTATCTTCAACCATTAGTTAATTTAAGGAGTTATTTGATATATTTTGTTGATTTTAGTTCTTTGATTTAATGAAATGTTTATGTTATTATTTCTTTGATTAAGTAGACATTTTTTCGAAGTTTTGCGTTGTTACTTTGTTTTAGTGCAGTGCTGAATTTTGGTGAGAAATCAACATGACCTATGTGTGTTATTTCAGCCATATATGGAGTTTTAGAGATCCAATTGGAGCCAAACCAAATGAAAATGAAAGATAAGATCCATAGCTACAACTTTCATAAAGACACTGGAATCCAATTCAGATTCAAAAGAGGAGAACAATGCAGAACACATCAAATAGAAGAACTGTGCACCTGAAGCACAACACCTGCGTCTGGGGCGCATTTCCACCCTTTTGACATTGTCAAGGCACGTCCGGAGCACAAATCCCGTGCCTGGGACGCGTTGTGTGCTACTTAATGTATAAAAACATGTTTTTATCACTGTTTAGGGATCTTTTATACTATTGGGAAGTTGAGAGACTTGTTCCCTAGCATAGAAATTTAAAGATAGTCGTTTCTAACACCATTGGAGCAATTTTATCAAGAATCATTCATGAATCTTTCTTATAATTCTTCTCTAATCTCTATCTTTTCTATATTTGTCATAACTAACTAAACCCTGTTATTTAGGGATGAGTGTAACAAGAAGAAACCCTTATTTTTCTGATTTGATTTCTAGTTATATGAAAGTGTTTATTGAATTATTTTTCTCACCTCTATGCTTAATTTTTTTTATTGCTTGATCAACATTAAGATGTTTTACGATTCGTATTTTGAAACGGAAGTTGACTTTACGAATGTTTGATATGAGAAATTCATGAATTTGTAGTCTAGAGATAGATGCATGTCATCAAACCAATTAAATTAGTTGCAGAGGCAATAGTTTAAACAGAGAATTTATGTATGGTAATGCTTAATTCTAATCTTAAATCCACTAAGGAATTAGGAGTTACTTTGGAATTAAAGGTTCTGTCACTAAGATATTATGGCAAGAATAATAAAGAGAATTCGGTAATAATTCAATAACTAGGATCAAATTAGACACCAAGGTTGGATTCGAAGTGAATTTCATCCCTAACATTTTTCTTATTATAAATGATCAATTTTATTACTGTTGTTAATTTTAAATATTATTTCAATCAATTTGGGAACTTTTTGTTCAATATTAGTAATTAAATATAATTCAATAGTAAAATGTAATTCTTGAGTTCGACACTCGGTACTACCGTTTTATTATTACTTGCAACAATTCAGTACACTTGTCGAAACTGTGACACCCTAAATCCCAAAATAATAAATATAATAATAATTTATATCATATTCCTATAAAATTTGCAGTTGATAAATAAAAATATATTTTTAAGAAAATAAAAACTTTATATTTAATTTAGGATATCACGTTTCTCAAAAATAAAAATAAAAACACTTTAACCTTATTTTATCCATTAAAATAGTGCAATCTCAATAAGCTTGATTTAAGTATAATTACTTGATTTAATTCTAAAAACTTACTAGTACTTCTAAGGTTTTCATACAAAAGTTCGATTCAAATTAAATAAGTAAAATACAAATTAAAACCCTTATTCCCAGTATCACCTATCAGAGCGGGATTCCTCCCAAACTTGAACTTGAAGACTCATTAACCTGTAATAACTGCAATTTCGCAAATGCAGGACCCAGCCAGTCAAACACAAACAACGAAGGAGGTGAGTTTCGAAATCATGATGACAGTATAATATAATTAAGAAGAACACACAAACAATCATAATAGGACTGTATCATTTCACAAATATTCCATCACAAAAATATGACATTCAAAGGTCAAAATCACTCAAGGAAAATCAATAGATTTCACTGTAACATCAAAATTGTCTAAGAGAAATTATCACCACACACGATACATATTAATAACAACAAAACAATTACAATAAAATGTAATGTTATGCATGAGCTTATACTCTACTTCACAATGTGGTACCATTCTAACACTGAAGTACTTGGTTAGGAGGCTTGATACTATGCCACCATCCCGGTGGACGGACAATTCAAATTGGCCCTGTCCTCATAGATCCCCTCAACTCAACCCGAGACACATATACGTGATAGTCGAGGTAAACATATGTTGCGTGGTAGCTCCCAACATTTCGAGTGCTACCTCCAAGTCACCTAGGAATTCCCCACCTAAATACCTCCAAGGTCTAACAATCTTGGCTTAAGGCTCGACAGCATACCACCACGATTAGGCTCATTCAGTTGTACTTCCCCGGAATCACTAGGCTTGTTAGGCCTTACCTATATGATGACAAAATAATCTCCACTTCACAAATTCACAATATTTATTTTCTCCCCTCGTTGGTATATGATACTCCATTAAAACTGTCATCTCAAACACAAATTGAAATCACCATTATTTCATCAACTATGGGGTTAATTCAATATTCGCATCACGGTTTAGAACATCACTATCATCATCATCCATAAACTCATCACAAATTTATAGCATCACTATCATCAATCAAACATTATCACATAAACTTATCACAAATTTATAACATCACAATTATTAATTGTACATCGTTATCATTACATAAAATTATCACAACACATACATATTTTGTCATCACATCACATAAACTCGTCTAATCACACATATATATAAATTTAATTCGACACCCAATATCACAAGAATATCAATATCACACATTCAAATAAATTAAATCAATCAACACCCTACAAATATTTCTATTCTATATTTTAATCTCACAATTTCCATATTTGCACATTAATTAATTTATCCCTCAAAGGGCTACTGCCATACTAAATCATAATAAATATATATAAAATCACAATACCATAACAAGTATTTAAAAATAAACGAAATCAAACACAATATCAATTCTATGTCAAGATAATTATTTATAAAAAAAATAACTAAAAATAGAAAATAGTTCTAAATAATTGAAATATAACTATGTGCATACTTAGCATCAGTCAAGCGCACATAAAAGTATTACATTAATTGGGTACACGTATATACACGTAAAATCGCATAAAATCTTTTTCTTTAAAATATATATTACACTAAAATACTATTATTATTTTTTAAAATATATCAAATAATAAAATATAATATGTATTATTTATATCGCTCATGTAATATAACATGTATCAAACTATCACATCATAGAAAGCATCCATATAACGAAAATTAGTCACGAAATTTATCAACATATATTCTAAAATAATATTAGTCATCAAATTAATTATTTAAAATTCTATTTAATCAATAAAATAGTTTATTATTAAATTTGGGGTGTTACAGAAACACTCTCAAAGACATTGAAACAATGTTTTCCATATTAAAGACTTTGGTCTCAGGATTAAAGATAATTAACAAGAGTTATACTATTGTTGATCACATGAAGAAGATACTAAGAAGTCTGTCAAGCAAATATAGACCTAAGGTCACCGCCATTCAGGAAGCAAATGCTCTGAATACTGTTAAGATAGAAGAATTAATCTGCTGTCTAAGATCACATGAAATTGAACTTGCAGAGGATTAACCCTAAAAGAAGCAACCAACCTTGGCATTGAAATCCAAGCAGAAGAAAGTTATAAAAGGAAAAAACAAAATCTGAGGATGATTATTCTGAGGATCAGAATGGAGACTTAGAGGAAGAGAGATTGCCTTTCATATTCAAAAAAAATTAGAAGATGTTGCACAACAAAAAGAAGAAATTTCTCCAAAGATATTCCAGACTATACAACAGAGGAAAGGATGATAAGTATGACAAGAGAAACATCATTTGCTATGGATACAATGAATCTGGACATATCAAGTCAGAATGTTCAAATATAGAGAAAGGGAAACATCAGAAGAAAGATCATAAACCCAAGGAGAATAGTCTAATGACTACATGGGTTGATTATGATGAATCCTCTAATGATGAAGACTAAGCAATTTGGCTATGATGGCTCATACCAACTCTGCCTTTGGATCCAACACATATTCTAACTCTGGAAATGAATCAAAAGATGAAGAAATTGAGGTATTTTCTAACTTAACTTGATTTGATTTAATTGCTAATATAAATGATTTTTTAAATAAGAATCACTAATTGACTTTAAAACTGAAAACACTTAGAAAAGAAAATGCAAACCTAACTGAAAATGTTAATGTTTTAAAGAATCAAAGGGATGATTTTAAAACAGAAAATACAACTCTAAAAACTGATATTACTAAACTTAAAATAGAAAATGCAAATCTAAAAATTGATATTGTTGATGAACTTAAAGATAAAACCTTGAAAAATATTCATGTTGAAATTATCACATGTAATTCTGATAAGCATGAAGAAATATTCCATGATTTTCTATCTAATGGTATGCAAAGAAGCAAATATGCATATATCATTTATGGTGTTAGCATAAATGGTAAAAGAGGTCAAGGATTTGAAGAAACAGTAGTGGAACCTAAACTTATTCACTTTGATGTTGCATATTATTTGTTCTAAGAAAGTCACTCTAAATTATCTTGTCTCATGTTAAATAGAAGGAAAGACAATAAACCTTTTAAGACTAACAAACTAAGGCCCAATCAGATTTGGGTACCAAAAGACAAAATTGTTTATGTTGCAGATGTTTTAAGAAACTAAGTTGAAACACCAATCATGGCATCTGGTAAGTGGATGCTAGCAACTTATGAAGGGAAAAAGATATATGTCCCAAGACCTGATTCTAGTGGAAGAAGGACTGATCAACACAGTACCTATCATTACCAGAATAAGCTGATGAACCATAACTATCAAAAAAAGAACCATATGATGAACCAGAACTATCTACAAAATCAAAACCATTTGATGAATCTGAAGTATCAACAAAACCATAATTACTTGAGGAACTTGATACATCAACATAAACAAAAATGTCAGATGAACAATCAGAATCAAAAGACTTCTCTAAACACTCCAATCAAATCCATCAAGACTACAAATTTAGATGGGAATTCAAATCCCTTCATCTACACCCTATAATAAGAGAATATGCAAATTTAGAATCTAAAAACCATAAAATAAGAAACTAAGAGGGTTTTCATAGTGAAACTGAAATTGTTGACATATAGGTTATATCTTTTTTTAAATTTAATTATTGTCTGATATTATGTTTACTGTGATAACAAGAAACTTGATCCTAAAAATCAAAGCTAGATATGTATTTTGCAGGTTCTCAAAAATTTGGAGGAACTAGGAGAAACGCAAAATCTAAAAATTTCAGCAGAAGCAGAATACAAGTTTGTTTCTTCATAAACAAGCATAAACCACTAGAACAAAACGGGTATTTTGGGGTGTATTGTTTCATTCTTAAATTATCTAATTTATCTTATGTTATATGACAAACAACTTGACGTTGAAAAGTCAAAACAAGTTGATGATAGTGCAGGTTATTGGAACTAGAGGAAACAAATGCATGCAAACTAAAAGAACGTAAAAAATAAGAGGATACAAGCAAATCATTTGAAGATGAGTCTGACCAAGCCAGAAGTAGCCAAAATAAATCAGAGGGAAAATATGGATGGAAGTACAATTCATCTCATCCTGAAACACTAATCATTAGAAATGCAAATGATGGATGAATTCTTGCAATTCAAGAAGAGTTAAATAAATTTAAGAAGAATGATGTTTGGGATCTAGTACCTAGACCAAAGAAGAATATCATTGGAACCAAGTGGATTTTCATAAACAAGTTGAATAAAAAAAGATTAGTGGTCAGAAACAAGACAAGATTTGTTGCACAATGCTACAATCAGAAAAAGGGCATTGATTACACTAAGACATTTTCTTCAGTGAACAAATTAGAAACTATTTGTATCCTACTTTCTTTTGCTGTAAATAATAATATTATATTATTTCAAATGAATGTTAAAAGTGACTTTCTAAATGATTATATAAGTGAAGAATTCTATGTTAAACAACCCCTAGATTTTGAAAGCTCTGAATTTCCAAATCATGTTTTTAAACTTACGAAATCTCTTAATGGTCTAAAACAGACACCTAGGGAATGGTATGATAGACTTAGTAATTTATTGTTTAAAATAAACTTTGAAAGAGGACAAGTAAATAATACACTTTTTAGAAAATCAATAGGAGATGACATTATTTTTGGATATGCTAATGGCATTTTTTGCAAAAAAAAAAAAAATCAAAATTGATGCATCTTGAATTTAAAAAGAGTATGATGGAAGAACTTAAGTTCTTCTTAGGGATAAAAGTTCAACAAAGTCAAAAAGGAATTTACATTCATCAAACTTAATATACAAAAGAGTCTCTCAAGAAATTTAAGATGAGTGATTGCAAACATATGGCTACACCAATGCACCCTACTTGTTCACTTGAAAAAGATGAACCAAGTCAAAAATTTGACCATTAAAATCTATAGAGAAATGATAAGATCACTTTTATACCTCACCGCTTCTACACTAGATATCATGTTTAGTGTGTGTGTGTGTGCAAGATTTTAAGCTATTCCTAAGGAATCTTATTTAATTGTTGTTAAGAGAATCCTTAGATATCAAAAAGGCACTATCAACCATACCTTGTTCTACAAAAATTCTCTTAAGTACAAACTGAGTGAGTATTGTAATTCTGATTATGTTGGAGATAAACTTGAGAGAAAAAACACAAGTGGAAATTGCTCATTTCTAGGTGACAACTTAATATCTTCGTCAAGTAAGAGACAAAATACAATTGATATGTCAACAACATAAGTTGAGTACATTTCAACAGTTGTTTGTAGCTCTCAACTACTTTGGATGAAATATGAACCAAAAGACTGAAAAATCCTAAAAACTAACATTCTCATTTATTATGACAACACTTCTACCATTTTCCTAACCAAAACCCGTATGTTACATTCTAGAGTTAAAGATAGGTTTTACTTCATCAAGAAAAACCTAAAACATACCTTCATACCTAACTGATGTTGTGATAATTTCAAAGTAATCTAGCTTTAAATTAGTTTTTATATTTTCTTTAATATGTTATATTCATGTTATTCAAAATAAAACAAAGGAAAATTAAAAATTAATAATAAAAAGAGCAAGTTTCATTTTAAAGTCTTTTTGGCTAATGACAAAAGGGGGAAAGATATTTGATAAAGTGGAGAGAAAAGAGAAAAAGACACTTAGACTTATGGAGAGCCCTAAGTTAGGGTGAGTCAAAGAAATATAAAAAAAAATTGTTATAAAAAATACAATTTTTATTACATCAAAAAGTGAGAGATTATTGGAACCAAGTTGGTTTTATACTTAGAGCTTTGATGTTAACCAAACTATATATTTTATAAGAAAAATATATTTGACTTCATAGAGTATGAAAGAAGATTCATATTTTTGAAATAAATCTAAAATAAGATTTGATTCATATTTATGATTGAAGAAAATCTTTGACCGAGTTCAAAAGAAGATATGGTCAAATGTTTTTGAAAAAAATCTAAAATAAGATTTGATTAACATATATGATTGAAGAAAATCTTTGACCATATTGAAAAAAAGATATGGTCAATTTATTTTTTTATATTTTTGAAGAAAATCTCAAATAATATTTGATTCACATTTATGATGGAAGAAAATCTTTGCCAAATTGAAAAGAAGATACGGTCAAATGTTTCTAAATAAAATCTAAAAATAAGATTTGATTCTGATTTATGATTGAAGAAAATCTTTTACCAAGTTAAAAAAGAAGATATGATCAAGATTTCTATACAAAAAAATATGAACATTATCAATTTGAAGAATTTACAAACTCAATATAAACAAAATAAGAACGAAATCAATCTAGAAGAACTGCTCAGATTGAATTCAGAAATAAATAATTGGCTAAAGAACATATTATCAAAAAGCATCTTGTTCATAATTATTTTTAAATAAGATCATTGTTTGCCTAGTTAGGAATGAACATACAATTCAAATTAAAGAAGGACTAAATTGAAGCCCTAATTTTATCTATAAATATATACTCAAGACTAAAGAAGAAGATCATCGATAAATCTGAAAAGAGTAGAAGAATTTAAGCTTAAAATTTCAAATTCATCTTAGATTTCAAAGAGATAAATATTTGTTCGAATGAGAAATATTTTCCGAGTCTTTTTCTTAGAGAGTGATAGTCCTTGTTATAATAGCTTGTTAAAAGCAACTACTCAAGTGTCAAACCTTTGTATTCAAACTTGACAGTGGTGTTAGTGTGCCTTCAATTTGTTGGTAATGCTAAGGTGTTTGTGTTCCTCAAAAGTATGGGGTTGTCACGTTGTTTGGGAAGACTGCTTGGAGGATAAGGTGCTTTGTAATTCAATGTATTTGAATTAATTGATTAAAGTCTTCTGAATGAGGGGACTGGATGTAGCCAAATTAGTGGTATACCAGGATAAATCTATGTGTCCAACTATTTATGTTTTCATTGTTTGCTACCTCTGGACCTGATTGCTTCTTATCTAAGTAATTCATAAAAATCAACCAGCTGTCATCAAATTAGGAAAAAGTTATCAACTTTTTCAAACACAATTCAACTCCTTTCTCGTGCTTGCACCTTCAAAGTCAACTCTCCCTTATCGTGTTTGCACCTTCAAAATCCATGTAAATTTTTCCTAGATCGATCATTTTTTCTTCTATAGTGCATGAGAGTAAATGAAGGAATTGTATTCTATAAAATACAATTGATCGATACGCTTTGTGCAATTCATATCAAGGATTTCAAAGTATCCTAAAGGAGATTTTCCAGTTTACCTATTTGCATCCAATATACATAGATTGGTGGGAGCACTTCAAACCTAAAGTTTATTGTGATACACGCGCTTTGTAAATTATTTGTTGGATCTTTTGTTGGGGGTATCCTTCAAATTTTAAATAAGAAGATGAAACTGACAACGATGAAAGTTGCCCAAATAAATTACATAGCATGTGTACCACACTAAGCTTTAGGTTCAATCCGCCCCATCAATCTATGTATAGTGGATGCAAACGGGTTAACCAACAAATCCCTTTTAAGATACTGTCCTTGAAGTGAATTTCACATTCACATCAAGCCTATCGATCAATGATAGTTTACAGCATAAAATTCTTTCATTTACTCTTGTGCACTAGAGAAAAGAAGAAATAACTCAAAAGTCTTTTTAACATAAATTTGACTCATGTAAAATGAAAATTGTGTTGTTATTTATTCCTCTAAAGTGTTTGTATTTATAGACAAACTTATATCAATTGGTGAATGAAAATAACTCTTGAAAAAGTTTGTAACCGTTTGAAACTTAACAATTGCATTAGTTTGATAGCTAATAGATGCATTAAACCCAAACATCGCTACCACTTGACCAAGTGATACATTAAATTATTTAGTTTTTCTATATTAATATAGCTATTAGAGAATTTTAAATATATTTTGGAAATTGCCCTCACATCAGATAAATGAATCTTATGATTTGAACCATTACTTAGTAAATTATATTTTCACTCATCCCCGAATTAATTGGTAGAGACGCTTTGAACCAATCATTCATTAGAACAAGTGCGCATAACTCACACATGAAATCTCGATACATTGATCGAATTATAAAGATGACACATTTGATAAGCCCTTATGTCTCATATCTTTTTCATAAGAATTTAAGAGTCAACCCCTTGAATTCTATGAAGCGGTCCACTTCATTCCCATATAGGTAGACTATATCAGAAATGCACCCATAATTATGAATTTCAGAAAATGTATGCTATATGTCCATTAAGATGAAACATCGCCCTACCACATTAATTCTTATGGTCCAGGTGCTTTTACCATTTGGATGTATCAATTATAAAGTACTTCAATCACTCTAATAATGTATTTTCATCATTGAACTCAATACTCGATGTTACTCAAGCGTGAGTTGATTGTTTCCACCATTAGTGATTATTAAAGTAATGAGCTTGTATCACACTCCTAATGATGTCTTCAATGACATCAACATCATATTCGAAGAAATCCCTTGTCAATCATTTCGTCAAAGAATTGCAAAATTCAATTCAACTTTAATAAATTTTGAATATCAAATCATCGACATAGCTACATCTTTTATATATTATTGATAGTCTTTATCAACTATCTTCAAACCATGATAGTCTTGTCATTTAATCATATTGCATTCTATAACATACACAAATTTTTATGTAATTATTATACCTTTTTCTATATATAATAAGCAATTCAATTTGTAATTTTAATTCCCTTTTTAGTATATCCAAGTTCAATATATAATTCATTAAATGCATTAAATATATATTACAACAAGTTAACAAATGACATAATCATAAAAGTTTCTCATGATCAAATATCATAAAGTGAGTCCAAATTTGTAAGTCATTTATTCTTTAGCAAATAAGAATTAATTTCAATTCTAGTAAAGAAACAATTTCTTCTTAATTATCTTATAACTAATACATGAATTAATTATAAATTACAATTGTTAATCTCAAATTTTATATTTAAATATATCATATGGTAAATTCAAATAAGTAATATGAATCCATAATTGCATCCATAAAATTTCAACTAGTAATATGAATAAAAAGGAGACAAAAATTAAAGCTATGATCGATGTTGATCATTAGGTTCCCATGTCACATTACTTTTCATAAGACTTTCAATTTCAACCAAAGAATAACCAAGGTTAACATGTTAATATCATAGAATAATTTATTTTATGATAGTTTTCAACATAATTTTTATAGTTAAGAATCAGAATAACAACAAAATATTGAATCTGTCAAACAATCCACTAATGCTTTTAACAACACATGAGATCCAATTGCATATATGTGCATTTTGTAATATATAAAATAAAAAAAATAAAAAATAAAAAAAATAAAAATAAAAAACAGAATAGATTATTATTATGCACGAAATATTTTGCAACGTCAATGCATTAGATGCATATATAATCATATGTTCTTACGTCCAAATCACACAACTAAAGCTTTCATACTCAATAAAAAAAATTAGTGCAGAGCATAAAATATTAAGATAAACAATATACATCATGCTCTACTAAAATCATGCACGCAAATATGAATAAAATATCAGATTTTAAATCTAACACATACATGTTAATTTCTATTTCTAATACAAAAACACATAATAGATTATTATGCACGAAAATTTTACTTATGAAAACCGTGTTTTTTTTTTTTGCATCAAAAGTGTCTTTATTTATGAAGAAATTCGTATCAATTGGTGAAAATAAAACAATTATTGAAAAAGTTGACAACTCTTGGTAACTTAACAGATGCATCGATTTGATGTGTAACAGATGCATTAAAACTAAAGCACCATAACCACTTAACCAAGTAATAAATTAAATTATATACTAAAATATTTTTTTTTCTCTTAATTATAAGTCGCCTTTATTGCGACTTCCTTAAAGAAGCTTCAGTTTACAAAGGCGAGTTCCTTAAGAGAAAATTTCAACAACAAAAAAAAACTTATTTTTCAATTTTTGTTTCAAATTAACAATATATATATATAATTCATTCATAAAAAAATAACACAAATTTTAAATTATGTAGATTGACTAGAGTTATCTGTAACATTTGAACAATGATTTCGAGTATGACCAACTAACCGACACAGTCTCAATTTTTTTGGCACTTTATCCTTAATGCCTATTTCAGTTCTAATACGGATACTATTTGGACGACTTTTTTTAATTCTCCGCATTTCAGCATTGTGATACAATGTTTCACCTATATATGTGGCCCGATATCCTTTATTGGATATAGGTGGAAACTCTTCTTTTTAGATATTGAATACGTTAACAACCTTGTACACATCAAACAAATACACTAAATAGTTTTGACGAGCGTAAGAACATGCAGCTATGACATGTGAACGAGGCACGTGTATAGCCTGAATTTTTTCACAATCACACCATTTTCTTTGAAGGTTGACTTCGAAATGACCAATTGGTCGCATCTCTCTTGGGTTTACAGTTTCATGCACCATTAAAGAATAATAATTTCGGTTGAATTGCATGACTTGGTGAGTATTAGACTTACCAACTTCATATTTATTCTTGTCCATGCAATCGTATGTGTATACTCGACCAGAAGCTAATGATGTCTGATGTTGTTGTCCTCTTTTTGCATATAAAACTCTCAATCTATAGTATGTTGATTGAATCAAAGTAGTGATTGAGAGATTGCATGTATCCTTGCACACTGCGTTGATTGACTCAGCAATGTTTGTTATCATGTATCCTCATCGTCGACCTTGAGAATATGCCATAGTCCATTGTTCTAGGGGATATTATCGATCCATCTTAAGCCTATGGATTTGTCATCCTAATTTCATTGCAGTAATATTTAAATAATGACTCACTTAATGCATATCCTGTTATAAATTATGTAAAAATTATCAAGAAGACAATTGGCTATGGAATGCATCTACATGTTTGATTTGGTTCTAAATAGTAGAAATGCATCAAATAGATATAGTGAAACTACAATTTAGACTACCACAAGAAATTCCACATCCACCGAGGAACATGAAAAAATATCATTAGGTAGATTTGCATAAACAAGTTGATTATAGTTGGGCATTACTCTACGAAAATAAGAACAAAGAGTGGAATGAACGAGATAATCATATTTTTCATGGTCAACCCCTAAATGTTGAATTTGAACTAAGTTATGAATACATGGTTTGGTTTTACAAAAATTCCAAACGATCTACCCAACCTCCACCACAATCTACCCAACATTTTTTTTCAGGAATCAATGTCAAACTAAGTGTTTTATTGTATTTGTAGATATATTATGATATGTTGTGATATAGTTTTCTTATTTTTCATATGTTTAAATATTTAAATTTAATTATATTGTTTTTAAATAAAATATTTTTTCATTATACTCCACAAACTCAACCCTCATAATCAAGTTAGTTTGATTCAAATTTGATGTAAAAATCATAGGTTGAGATTTCAACCCAACCCAAATAAAATTGATTGGTTCGAGTATCATATTGGACAAAAAAACAATCCAACCCAAATTGTGTACACCCCTATTTCTAATCTTGTACATAACTGTCTCTCCTTAACTAAAATTTACATCATAAATATATATCTAATTCATCATAGAGCAAGTTTAGGCACCTTGCGAAGCACTTATGGAGACGGAAATAGAAAAAAAAATCTTCTGAAAACTACGAGTTTTTCTTCTCATAAAGTTAAATCTAGATTCTGCATTTCAATTTTGACAATTCATATTTGTTATGGTTTGATGTCTTTATCTTTACCTGATCAAAATCAACCGCTGACATTTGAGAAAAAAAAGATAAAATGTTCAATTACAGCAAGTTATTTTATTTCTCAATTACAATTGCTATTAGTTTCAATTATTATACAAAAACTTATGAATGTGTTGCAATCATCCAAAGACAGTTATAGAAAGTTATAACTGCCAATGACACTGCCTCTGTGTCTGGTGTCTCTATTGAAGCACAAAGAAAAAGAAACTCAGTAAACTACACTTCTGGTCAATAATCAGCAGCATGAAAAATAATAAATTAAAGATGCAGTGAGGTGGCAAGATCAGGTCTTGAACTTATGAGTGAACTTTTGGGTGATTTTCTCAACTCCTTCCCTACAATCGCCAGCAACTCTCTTTGCACCTTCTTTCACAGTAAATCCAAATTCGACGGCACTATGCTGCAACTCGTTGGCCGACTTACCTGCCTTTGAGATGGCAGCTTCACGCATTTCTTTGGCCTGCATTTTTGTTTTTGCTGTCCATTCCTTCAATTTTGATATAAATAGGGAAACCATAAGGACGATCTTGTCAATTGTTTCTCTGCACTTTCCTTCGACATCTGCCCCCATTTGTTTAAGCTTCTCCAATAAGCTTTTAGCCCTGTCAACTGATCCTTGAGTTGAGTACTGCTCCCCAGCATTCAACCATGTAACTTCAGCCGAGGCCTCCTTGCGGAGGTCATCATCAACCACCACTTTGATTCCGTGCCTCTCCCAACGATCTCTAGCCTCCTCTAATGCTCTTGCTTGTTCTCTCACTCGTTTGGCTTCATCCTCCGCCCAAGTCCTGAGTCCAAACAAACAACACATATTGAAAACTATTACAGTGGAATGAAAACTAAGTAAGAACTATGATTTTGACTTAGAGATTATAAGTGAAAAATGAGTTTTTTTGAATAAATTCGTTTATGATGGATAAGAAAGAAACAACTGTCAAGAGTAATAGCCTCATAGCAGGACATACTATATATGCAGTTCCAGCAACATCAGTGCACAAATTCAAGTAGATCTAGAAAAAAATGTGCACAGAAAATACAATTGGAAACAGTTATTATAAATATAAATGGTTGTGCAAAAAGTGCAGGCACTAGCAGATACACCCATCAATGGTGATCGTTTCTCTAATTAACATAGCATCGATGCCAAAAATGTGCTCATTTAGACATTTACTCTTTTGCTTTGAGAAATAAGCACTAATGTACCAAGCATATTGCAGTAACAACCAAGATGTTCTTTTACCATTTATATGAAACCAAAATGGAGAGCTGATCAAATATATTTTAGTTGCATTCAAAAGTTTCATGACTTTACCTGGCCATGGACAAGGCTTTGCGTTCAACCTCTAGCTCATATTGTAAACGGGTAATCTCATTGTTTTCAACTTCTGCTTGTTCCCGAAGCTTTTTTATCCTCTCTTTTTCATACGCCATTTCAACCTTGTTATTCATAAGACTTTGTAATTGATCCTGAACCTCATTCCTTAACTTTGAGAAAACTTCCATTTCTGATTCAATAGCAGCACGTTCTTTTTCCAAGACAACAGTATCTTCTTCTCTCTGAGCTCTTAGTGTTTCCAACTCGAGTTTTGCCTCTTCTGCCATTCTTTCAATTGCATTGATTTTTCCCCTCTCTAGGAAAAGCTCTTGCTCAAAACTGGCATTGATATCTTTCTCAACTTGAGCTACTAAAGCAGTATGTGCAGCAACAGCATTTTCAGCGATAGATTCTGCTTCAATGCGTGCAAGCTCTTCACTGACTATGTCAGAAGCATCTCCAGTAGCAAGGGCAATAGCGGCTTGGGCTTTTGTCACTGGTTTGTCGGGCTGGAACAATCGTGTATAACCTAGAATAAACAGCCCCCATCCAAAGAAAAATAAATGAACAAGTCAACCAAAAGCTGATTTGAAACAACTATGAGAAAAGGAATGACAAATATAATTTTATTATGAAGTGTACTATTAAATATTTAAACAGATGTACAAAGATAATGACTTACCAAATGCAAGAGCAATTATACCCTGCTCGCCAGAAGATAGATCGGCTACTAGTGCGGGGCATGCATTAGGATGTATCTTATCAGCGTCTATGAAACCAGAAAGTCGGTGGAGCATCTGCCATCAGTCATTAGATTTGATAAATATGTTCGTCTTTTCAATGCAGTTGGAATCAAGAAGATGGCTCAACAATATCAAATAAAACAACAAGTTGAGACAACCTTTCTGTCGGCTTCAGGAAGCTGTCTTTTCTCTAGGGCCATTTTCCAACTAACAAGATCCTGACGTGATAAAGGGCTGAAAAAATAAATATACGAGAAAGGGAGAGATCAAATTGTAGCCTGTTTCATATAAAGTTAAAATCACATCTAAAACAGAATGAGATTCAACTATGCACTAGCTACAAAAATAAACGCACCTTTCAGGGGAGAAGTAAAAAGGGCTGTTGTCTTCATCAGCGGACAACTGTATATCACTTACTGAGAGCCTGCTTTCAATAAGTCCAGCTTCTGCCAAACCTGGAAAACACTATTCTTTATACAATATATGCATAGACCAACAGGTTGTATAGCTAAAGATGATTATCAGCCAAGTTCTGACCTTGAATGGAAGAAAAATCAGGGTCCTCAGTGGTGATGTCATCAAATGCAAGCTCAGTAACATTGTCTATGTACATGGCAGGATACACTTTGGAAACTGTATTCCTATAAAGTAACCACAAGGATGCATGTAACGCCATATATTACAAGTGTGAAAAATAGTTACCACATGTTTACATCTTGTCATTCACATCACACACAGAAAGAAGAAATAAACTACTACCTTGAAAGAGCACCGCTGGCAGATACCAACCATCGAGCATATTCACGACGTGTGCATAAATCACCAGGTTGAACATCAGGCTCAATGACCTGTGGATTTAACAATTTTCAAGTGAATACAGACAATGAGTGAATGAGTGAACAAATAATATATTATATTAGAGTACCTTATAATATCTTAGATTATCTCCTCAGTTTAGTTTTTATCTTTCTAATTTATTTATGAGTTTAATTGTTATAAAATATCAATGTAAAAAGTTTTATACTATCAGCAAATGAAAAAACCATTCAAAAGTGTGACTTTGAAAGTAGTTACAGTTTAAGTCAAATATTTTTAATCATCTAACGGTTATAATTGAGTAATAGTGTAAAAAGTCTTTACATTGACAGTGTATATAAATTAAATTATTTATTTAGTATTAGGAGTTTTGTATATCCCTATTCCCTACAAGGTTAGTTTTTGGTCTTTTTAATCAAGCAACTATCAAGTTATTTAGTATTTATTATCTATTACTACTGTTGTTCCTTTTTATAAGAGACTTTTGGGGCAACAAAAGTCGATGTATTTGGTTCATATTATGGATTGAATACATCGACATAAAAAGAAGTATTATTATTATTATTATTATTATGCTAAATAAAGTAAGTTCTCTGTGTCGCCCTCAAATTCATTCAATTTCCCGCCCAAACCATATTTATTTAATTTTTTTACTTTAATTTGAAATGAAATAATAATAATAATAATAATAATAATAATAAATCATATAATATAGATATCTATATGTAATCTAATGCATCAAATGCTAATAAAATTTTACCATATACAAAATTAAGTTATTATTACCAGAGAATCAATTAAGATTGTGATTAATTTAAAATTAAAATTCTCTATAAACAACTATACAATATTCATTATAAAATTTAATTTGTGGATAGAAAAATTAAAATATTATAATATAAGCAAAAATAAAGATGAGTTGCAAATGCATCACTTTTATTATTATTATTATTATTATTATTATTATTATTATTATTATTATTATTATTATTATTATATAAAGTAAGATTGTTCTAAAGAAGATAAATTTAACGTGCCTCTTATAAAATTATGTTTCTTGCTCAAATCAACTTTTCTAATTTTTATAACCTCAAAGAATAGAGTTCAAATCTCATACGCGACAGTTGTAATAATAAAAAGAAAATAATAATATAATATGATGTTTACATTGCAAGATCAATTTCTATTATTATTATTATTATTATTATTATTATTATATTATATAAGGAAAAATTATTCTAAATAAGATGAATTTTACTGTCGCCCTCAAATCATTCAGTTTCCTGCCCAAATCATATCATATTATATTTTGTGTTGTTAATATATTGTTCTTTGGAGTCAAAAAATAATTGTTCTTTATTTGATTTATGTTTAAGTTTTATTTGGTTGCCCATAGGCTCTATCTGGATGTTTCAAAACGAGCAGAGATTAAACATTGTATCCACTAAAACGTGAAAAAGTATAATAAATAACAATATTTATTTGGCTTAGCCTTTTTTTAATGCCTTTTGTGTGTGTGCCTTCATAAAAATGTAATATTTTATTGTTTGTGTATTTAAAATAAAATGTCAATAAACATCATGTACCTATATCAATTTAAAAATATTTTTATCACCAAAATAATAAAATGGATTTAATTCATATATCCTGACAGTGTAAATATTTTTTACATAGTCAATCAATCAACATCATTGGTTCACTAAAAATATTTGAATTTAATGATATCTTTATTAAAAGTCATTCAAAAAATGTTTGTGATGGGTTGGCAAAATAAAGAGAAAAGTTGTCCTCGATTTCTTCTGGTGAAGGAGCTATTGTTGTTGCTGCTGCACCTGGTGGAGGTGCTGCAGCTGCTGCCGAATCCAAGGAGGAAAAGAAGGTTGAAGAAAAGGAAGAGTCTCATGATATGGGCTTCAGTATTTGACTAGAAGGTCTAATGTTCTTTGTGCCTTACATTTGCAATTCCAGTTAGAGTTGTAGTTGAAACACAACATTTTGTTTCTTTGAGTTACAAATTGTATTAGCTTTTTTGGGTTTTACCTTTTCAATTGAGACATTGTAATGACATCAAAGCGTCTGATTTAATTTGATCTGCTTGACCTATTGGTTAATTATATTTTATGCATTAAAAAAAATGGATCTTTTTCCAACAGAAAGATGGATTGTTCCTTCCAGCAAACCATCATCAATAAGATAGAGTGCGGCTTAGTAACACAACACATTGAGCCAAATATCCAGCCCAAGTTTAAGCCAGTAGAGTGATAAAGTAAATTTCGGGATTTTCTATTAGTGCATCTTTTGTTATTGAGCTTCTATTGAAAACTTCGATTAGAACTACTTTGCAGCTCTTTTAATTACAGTGTTGTTAAATAGAAAGACTATAACACTATTTTTTAGCAGAATTTGAACCGAACGCTATTGTTCCGTGATACGTTATTAAGTACAAAATATTGTCAAATAGCGGCTATAGCGAGCAGCGCAATAGCACTGTTGCATAACAGAATTTGAACAAACCGTTATTTTCCGGTGATCTTTTAGAATATTAGGACTAGATATAAAAAATACTGTTAAAAAAAACTAGATTTTAACAGTAAATGCACACAACATTGTAGTCAACCATGTGAATGAGAAGAAATAATTACCTTTAAAACTTGCAATGCAGCTAGTGCTTGTCCCTGAACCTGATCAACAGCTGCTGGAATCAAAACCTTTCCAGGAAGCACCTGTACAGCTGCAGAAACTACTGATGGAGCAGGAATGCCAGGAGCAGAGAAAAAGGATCCAGAATTTGGAGATTCAAATCTAACTTTATTAACCTCATTATTCTCATTTCTAACCTGCTCATCTACCAAGGAATCGATTGATGATGTGAAAACTGATTTTCTTAAAACGACATTTTCTGGGATACTCTGTTGTTCGAAAGATGACTTATTTCCCTCATATGATACATGTGGAGTTTTGTTCAGGTCAAGGTTTTCTTTCTTTGAAGCTGATAGGTTATTTTCTTGATCATCTTCACTTAAAAACTTAGGATCTGAAATTGTGTTGTTTGGCTCAGGATTTACCACAATACTAACAGTTTCAGTCTCATTATAAGCACCTAAACTAGATGGGGTTTTGGAAATATCAGAATTTCTACTCCCACTTGAACTGGTTATTTCATCCCGCTGCTCATTATTAAGGTCTAGTGGCTTACCGTTGTAATCGGGCATGTTTCCTGGTTCAGCATTAAATAGGTTTTCTTTAAGATAGGCATTAGAGTCCGCTGTATCTACAGCCAAGTTGCTATCAAAATCTCTAAATCCATAAACACTAAAAGAATCAACAGTATTTTCAGGTTGAAGTTGCATTTGATTTTCACTGGGAACAATTAACTCGTCATCACGAGCCGACTCATGCCAAGAGTCTTCTTGAACAGATACATGTTTAGTGGCATCATCAATATCATTGGAGGCTGTTTTACTATCGTTTACTAACTCGGATCCTATATCAGAATCATCAACAGTTCTATAGTCACCTTGAATATTATTATCAGACTCAGGAGATGAATAATCCCGGGGTCTAACTATACGACCTTCCATTTCACCATTTTCTTGCTCCAATTTGTTCTCAGCATTTACTTGTCCTGTACTATCATTATCACAGTCATCAGAAGACAAAAGCACCTCTTGATGTGTCGTCAAAGGCTTCATTTGTTGCTCCGGCGCTGTATCCATTCACACAAATTGCAATTTCCAACACAGAAATGTTAAACAAATAACCTCTATATTCGACAAAACACGATGATAAATCACATGATAGAAGCAAGCTAGGATTACTTACTGGAACCATTTCGTTTTCCAAGAGATAAGGCAGCAAAGGTAATCCCTGTGAAAAGAAGGACTCCAGCCACTCCTACTCCCACAACTCCTGAAAGCAAACTACTTCAAAAGTGTTATTAATTAGTAGTGTGGAATTGCTAGTTGCTACCACTAACAGTTAACAAAAACACACATCTCTTCAGCAACTCTCATCCATTATCTCAAAATCCATTTCCATTAATGCTAAGTTGCTAACATGCAACCTACTAACTATGTCAAAATCAAGTTCAATCATAATAGTAATAAGGCACCAGCTAATGTTTGGACCCGTGTGAACGAACGGGTATTTTACTAGTTAAAGAATAAAAAATGAGAAAAAAGACCACGCATTGTCGGTGTAAATCAATTTTACACTAACAATGAATAGGAACTGTTGATTTCATCATCTAACTACATAGTACATAATTGTAATTTTCATCATTAAATAACCACTCAATCAATGGTTTGTGTTGGCTATCAGAGTAAAACTGTTTACACTGACTGTGCATGTCGCTTAAACCCATAAAAAATTGCTCCCTCCATTCCACATCTTTGATATAAACAAGATGTTTTGTTTTATCGAGAAGATTGCTTATAGCGGAGCATTTATATCCTTTGGATTGGAAAATGAGAATTTGCAACAAAATGATAAAACAAAGGGTATTTTGGTACAAGTATACATCAATTAAATAAATGATTTCTTAATATATGCGCAAAAACGTTAAACCACCAAAGTTTTGGAATAGATGGAGTATTTACTAGATCAAACCCTATGAAGTGATTTAAGGATGAAGATACCCTTGAACTCACATAGTAAAGATCTGTATGGTGGTCTAACACCAACACGATACCAATACATACATTTAGTCAATCACTTCCATTTTCTCAAAGTATGTATTACAATAAGTGTCAATATCATGTCTGGTGTTTGTGCTTCATAGAGCATAACCTTAATGATCATGATGATGATATAATTCAAACAAAGACTCAACAATTAGGGTGTGTTTGGTAGTTTATGAGGGGAGGGGAGGGCTTTGAAAAAATGGAAGTATGAAGTGGAAAATATAGAGGGTTTTGGAGGGTTTATTTTTCTTCATAACACAAAATCCCCTAATTTGGGGAACTAAAAAATTGCATTTTGGAGGGCTTTGATAAATTCTTCAAATCCAATTTATGTCGATTAAAAATATATTAATCATAAACATTCATTTATCATTCTCTACAAAAAACACTCTCAAAAAAGTTCTCTATTTTTTCCTCCAATCCCCTCCCCTCCAAACTCTCAAACAAAGCCTTGGGAATTTTCTTATTTCATAATAATTATTGTTTTTCCGTAGCAAAATTCCAATTAAAAAAAAAAAGACAATTAAATTTTCAACAAGAAGCATACATTACTGACCTCCGTATGATTCCTTCTTGTTCTGGGAATGGTTGGAGTGTTGTCCAGTTGATGAATCGGACCAACCCGATAACCCGTCTCCGTCAGGATTAGACCCGACCCATTCGGAGCCCTTGGCGTTATGAACAGAGCAAAGGGGTCGAAGTCGAGGGTTGTTGTTGCGCAGTCGGACGTGGAGAGAAAGGGGAAATTTGGCTGGATTGAAGGCTAATCGGAGTTGAAGCGAAGTTGGAGAACACGTGGCTGAAATGGAAGCCATTCAAGTTTTCGTTGTTACTGTCTCTAATTTTGCAGCGATGTGTGTGCAAAGAGAGAGAGAGTGGATAAATGGAAGTTATAACTACACGAGTGTATATGTGTGTGATATTTCTGAGGGGAAAACAGAACAGAATCTTTGGGAATGTAATGCTATAGGTCTCAAGCCTCAACTTCATATTTAACCCTCTTGCTTTCTTACTATGTTTTTCTTTAAATTAATTAAAAAAGTTAGGATTAATTATTTTTTTAAGGTTAAATTTGTTAATTCTATTTTGTTAACCTTACTACGTTGAGAGAAAAAGTATCTCTTAATTTGGAATTTGGTCAGAGATAAATAAAGTTTGGTCAATCATTGTATTTTAGAGTAGTTTTGATTGAATTTTATGTCATTTCATTGGCAGTGCATTTAAAAATGAAATAGTATGTGGTTGATGACAAAGTTGCCATAATACACAATGATTTTGAAGCAACAAAGGTTGGTCATGAGACCAAACTAAAGATTGCTCATAAGCCTTTCAAAAAAAAAAAGGGGAGTCTAATATCCAGCGATCCTAGATGTGAATGTTATTGATTTTGATGCAAGGATTGAGGAGAATGAGTTTGAAGAAGATAAAGTTTTGGAGAAACCCCTCAGTAAGGATGCAAGATAGTGTCTACAAGCCCATATTTGAAAGGGACTTTTTGATGATTTCATCGGGTGAAGACTCAACAAAAGGAGTAAAGATAGGTGTTGACATTCCCAATCTCATCAAAAGGAATAGATTTTGAAGTGGCCTAACATCAGTTGGTCATCGGCTTGTTTGCTCGTTTGGTTGCCCAGCGTCACCGAGTCAAATCTCTAGAGAAGGCCAAAGTTGCAAAATAGACAACGAATGATCTAGTAAAGGCAAATTTGATTTTTGAGATCAAGTATACTAATTGGTTATCCAACATTGAATTGGTGGAAAAATCAAATAACAATTGGTTATGCTCGTTGATTATACTCATCTTAATAAGGCATGTCCTTAGGATGTTTATCTCTTCCCCAATATAGAGAAATTGGTAGACAACTCCTCTTGTTTTAAATTGTTGTCTTTTGGGAAAATTGAAGAAGAGTATAAGCCCTTACATTTTGTGAGCGAAGCCCTAACTGGCGCTAAAGCCCAATATCCAAAACTTGAGAAAGTGGCACTCCGATTTTATGAATGAAGCAAAACCACTCACCAAGACCACAGGGACACAATGTACTCCAATTTCTCAAAAGAAAAATATTTTCCCATATTAGATTTTGCAGGTCGTAGTTTGTGACAACGAAACGTAGCTCACAGACTAGGTAACCTCTTTTGTGTTAAAGAGATAGGTAAACATTTGGCTCCTCAACAAGGCAAATGTTAGACGTGTTGAGAAGACTAGATGACTTCTTGTGGAATTCCCTAAACAAGCAGTGTAATGAATACTTGTTAAGCTTGGAAAAGTAGAATAAAAAATACTTATGTAGCCTTAAAAGTCAAATAAAATGATATTGTAGTCTAAAGAGGCAGATTAAATAATACTTGTTTAGGGGTTAAGTCTCTCGGGTGAAGAATTAGTTTAGCAACGTATTGTTGTGAACTAATATAAAATAATTTTGTTTTTCTACTTCTTCCTTACTATTTTATTTTTGTGTCTAATATATTTATGTCTTATCTTCAATCATTTGTGTTTAACTTAAGATAAGCTTCTGATAAAGAATTGCTTTTAAAAATAAAAACATTTTCAAAATGATAAACTTGAAGTTGGTGTCGCATATTCTTTGAGGGTTTCTAGAAACCATATGGATGTTGATTTTGAGGTGGGTTGTTGCCCCCATTGTTTATCTTGGTTTAGTTCTCCAAAGTTTCTCATATGAGTTCTTAACACCATTGGAGTATTATATTAATAAAGTGTGTCGGTTATCCATGTCTATTCACAAGCATAACCACCAACTGGTCTTGGTATTCTTGTACCCACCAAAGGTAGAACTGGTACATTAGGTCATAACAAGTGTGTTGTGAAATAGCAATTTACAAGAAAGGGGATTTGAATTGTAAATTTACCTATTTAAAATTTCCTGAAAAAATTTACTCAAGATTGATCTTGGTTGTAAAAACAGAAAAATGGAGAACGTTATTGGCTAGTTGAAAATAACAGTTTCAACTTATCTATTTAAATCAATAATTGAAAGACGGAAAGTAAATAGATAAGATAAGAGATATAACATACAAATATATCCTAATTCACCCAATGTGGATTACGTACAGTCCTAACAAATGTGGTATTTTTTACTAAGTGTTCAAAGCAAGAATGTTCTTGGTTTTCACACAACTTTTGCAAATCAATCTTGATCTTGTTACAACTTACTACCTCTCAACTTAGATAGGATTTCCACAAATCTACCTCTCAATCTTTAGAAAGGATTTACACACTATCTTTCACACACATAAAAGGATTTTTACAAAAACTTCTCAAGCTATTTCAACATAATAGCCTTGAGTTTACAAAGTGATGATTTAAGGGGTATGACATAATATGAATATGATCAACTCTTGTTTGAGAATGGATTTTGATCTTGGAACTCAATAGTGATTAAGACTTTGAGTCAATTAAGAACTGAACTAATAGAAGTTTTAACAATCTCCAGAAACTTCGAATATGATTGCAAAATGAAGTATTGCTTGCTATCTTGAGTTATGATCTTTACTTCATCTTGATGTCCCTTTTATAGGTTTCAAGAGAGCTTATGACAGCTTATATGTTTGTTGGGAGTTGTCTAGCTGTCATATGGCAGTGAGTGGATAAGATCAATCATAAAGGAAGAATGTTCTTGGATTTGGGCAGCCTTGCTTTTTGAAAGTCAAGAACGTTCTTCATTTTTGCTTTGTGGTAACTGAGTTTTGTCTTTCACCTTATGGAGTGATCTTTAACTGAAATCTATCCTTGCATATGTTGGACAACATACTAAAACGAATCTGCAAGTTCTGAATCTGATCTGATTACTTTTTGAAATTTTGAAACTTGTGGAGAACATTCTTCGTTTTCCTCAATAACGTTCTTGGTTTTTCTGACTTGGTTTTGTTTCTCTTTTATTATGATCTATTTTGATTTTCTTGGTATTTATCTTGATTAACACACTCAAGCAAACATATCAAATACCAACACACATATAATCATAATTATAATCTTTAATTATCATTTGTTTATCATCAAAACATTAATTTGGGATTTTATCTCAACACGTTGCTCGGATAGTCGAGCCAGGTAGGTATTATCCCAATGGTTGTTGAGTCGAATAACCAACAATGGGCCTTTGTGTTCTTCTTGTTGGGCCAAAGGCTAGTCCTCTTGTATAAGACATGTTGTTCGCCTTCAAGTATTGTCATAACGCAAAACTTGTGGCATGCAAATTTGTTATACTACTTCAGGCAACCTTATAGCCATGTGTATTTATCTAAAATGAATATTATTCTAGTTATAAGTATCATTCCCCATCAGTTTCCCCAAGGGTTAGACATGGAAAAAGTACTAGGCTCAAAATTTATAGAGGTAAAAGTACTTGTTTTATATGATTCAGTTGCACCGTTGATGGTCCTATTGTTGCACTGATTGGTTGGCTTTACATAACAATGGAAGTTACTAAGTTGTCACTGGAATTGGCTCATTTGCTCTCTAATTCTCTAAATTGTTGAACAATGGATTTAATAATGTTAGCTAATTATTGAGAAACTTGATATGTGATGTCAAGTATCCCCATGTCAATGTGTTGTCTAATAAAATATAGTAATTACTATTTTTGTTCGACTGTATCAACTTGAGCATTGTTAGGTGTAGCAGGAAGGGGCGCATGCGTTGGCTTTTCCATAGCTTGTGATGGCTTATTAGGTCTTTGAGGGCATGAATTTTTTTATGTTGAGGATGATAGTTGATCCATACTACTACCACCATAATGTAAGTACATATACCAATTATAGTCATGACCTAGAGAACCAAACGTTTCACTAACGTTTGTCGTATTGTGTCACTAGATATGTCTAATTTGTTGTCATATTTGAAAGTTAGTCGATTAATCGACTACTATATCTCAAAGACTTTGATTTGCTTTTGCTTCTAGCAATTATTCTAATGAATGAACTATGTTCCTTAGCTTCTCAAAATTGTGTTAAGTACAAAGTGTTGATTTTTGAATTTTCTAATGTACAAGGTGAGCTACATTTATTCCTCACAATCTGTGAGATCTTCCACTAATGTTCTTATCACCATGACATTTTGTTTTGCACTATCTTTCTTGATCACATCTTGATCAATTACAATATTCACCATTCAACCTTGAAAGGAATTTCTACAGTCACCTTTCAGTCTAGAAAGGATTTTTACAAGTATCTTTCAAACTGGAAATAATTTTTGCAACTCACCAATTTAACCTAAGAGATAGTATTGGGTTACAAAAAAAGGTGTATGATAAAGTGTTTGGGACCTAAGACTTATCAACTCTTTGTTTGATATTGATTAACAACAAAAACTTAGTAGGATGACCCATAAATATAATGAGAGAATTGGACCTTTGGTTGAGAGAAGAGCATTGGAACTTGTGTTTAATTGATCCATTCTAGATTGATTTCTTTAGAAGCTCTTGCGTTTATCTTCGGAATATAATAGTTGGCCATTATAGATGAGGAAAGGCTTGAATACTCAGTTAAGACTAAATATAATAGTTGGCCTTTAACGCCAAATGTCAATCTTGCTTTCTTCAATTTTCCTCTTGTGTGCAGTAACTATCTAGAACATTCTTGATCAACCCATAACATTTTGCCTTGAACTAAAGGTAACATGAGTCATAATGAGTGTGAGTTGTTAAAGGACCATTGGGACAATGTAAAGTCAGAAGCATGCTCAACTAATGCAGTGACAATAACAATGAATTTGTGTACTTTCGTCCTTGTTTCCAATTCATCAATCAGGATATCAATTTGAAATTGTGGTTATGCATGTGGGCCTTTTATCTTTGTCACTTTTTAATGCTCATAAAGTTTGGACAACCTATATGCGAATTTTCCATTCTGAACATACACTTGGATTTCCCAAAATGGTATATTTTGTCTCTTATCTTTAATAAGACGACTAAATTGTTCAACAATCATTTGGTCATCAATCTAGTTGGACATTCCTTTGAGGAATCTTTCAAAAGATTTTATTCTTCTCAAAAAAAAGATTTTGTCGTGATGTGTGCATGATATAGGACAAGAAATTATGGTGAAATCTTTCTTGATTTCTTTGAAAAAGACCACATGATTTTGCATTAATATGCATGCTTGTGTTTGATTTTCTATATTCAAATAAATCACTTAAAAACACGAGTTAATAGATAATAGACAAACTACCTCATGAGGTCTCTTAACTTAATTACAGGTAACAATTTAGTCTTTTGTCTTTCTTCCCCGATTTTCTGAAACAAACGCACCCATTATTACCTCTCAAACAAATATAGAACGACTACTCAGTGATTGACTAATTGAACGGCTACCATATATGGAAGACTACCAAAAATTGAATCACTACCAAATATAGAACAACTATTGAATATGGAATGACTGTTGAGTGATTGTCTTTGATAGAATTTAAAATAGGAAATAATATTATTAACATAATAATAAAAAATAACATTAATCAATAATAAAATATATATAGGCTGACCTGTCAGGCCTAATAAACTTTTTTATAAGTATGAGTCTGACATATTTAAATAAATAGGCTTTAAAAATTGTCTAAGCCTAGCCTTATTGCTAAATAGGCCAAACCAGACCAGACCATAAGTAGGCCAGGCCATAGGCCGCTGACGGACGGCCTAGCTTATTCCCATCCCTAGTTGAGACCAACCTTTGGTCCTACTTCATTGATGATTTAATCCTACAGAATTACAAATTCCTTTTCCTAATGGATCTATCTGGCAATAACAGTTTATTGTGCATAAAAAATCTCAAGAATATCCTTCCTAGTTTTTTATGTTGTTTTCTCTATTTTAGACCTTATGGTTGGCCTTGAATCTTTAGGAATTGTTTAATTAGAAGGATTTGTTGTAGTAAAGATGAGAATGGTAATTGACTGAGTTTATAGTGGAAAAACAAGAGTATATAAATCAAAGTATTTGTTGATTCCTAATAAAGAGGACAAACTTACATTCTGAAGACACAAATATAGGAGAAACTTATGGGACATTTCCAACCTCCAAATTCTTTGAAGATTGACATTGAAAAAATGGATTCTGAAGAGAACTTCAAGTTGGAGTTCTAGAGGCAAATGAACCATCAATTGTTGGATTTTCCTGATCCACCAAGTTTGGTAAATTTTGAGTTTGGTTTAGATCTGCAACATTATGCCTTGGAGGAGAATGTTATGGGGAAGCTTCCAAATTGAAATATTGTTCATCATTACGGCCGTCACCACAATTCACATCACAAACCACTTTTTCAAAAAATATCTATTCTCGCCGCAATTCAATCGACAAATGAATTTTTCTGAAAAATGTCGCACCTCAGAATAAAATTTCTTCGCCAAAATATTCACCGTAATTAAACTAAATTATTCATCGATATTTTAATCGGGTCTCCAAAAATATATTTTTGGCATTTAACTCACAAAATACCTCAAAATTGGATAAAAAACCTCAGAAATTCAACACAAAAATACATAAATCAGAATTTAAAACTAAGGGTCTTAATTACTACCTCCTAAAAGAAGTTTTGTCCTCGAAACTTAAAGTACGAGTAACAATCCACACTAACTTTTTACTCAAATTCAACATACAAGTCACAACTTGTTTCACCCAACCTACTCGAAGAAAATGTTGCCTACCCCTTTTCATAGGGTGCTTAATAACTCTATACATTTCCATTGCTAGTAAGACTTGCCCGTTCCATTCAACATGATATTGTCTACTATTAACAAGAAATTAAGGATGATCAGTTCCTCAATTTGTTAATAAGTACCCAACAACCATGATGGTAACTTAAACTATCTTAACCGAACTGTAATAGCGCTCTTTGCGACTTGCACTTAAGGTTATTCTAATGCACAAGCGGTCAAACAATATTCTCAACGTCCAATGAGTTTCCCTTATTTTTCTATAACTTTGATCCTATCGCAGAAGTACAATCGCCCATAACTATGTCACATAGCCTCATATACATCCATTTGAAGTGATGAGAGTGATTTGGATGTTTGATTAAAGAATTTGAAGGATTTTGTAGCCGTTGAAAAAGAGGGAAAAGTTATTAGGCAATTATTAGGGGTTAGTGTAGGTTTGAAGAGAGAAGTAGCCGTTTAACATTTAATGCTCATTGGAAAAAGATGTATAAGAGAGAGAGAGAAAGGAGGAGGAGAGAGAAATAATAGCGAGAAACGTGCAACATAGGTCTTTTAACTTTCTGACTTTTGTTTCAACCTCAAAGATGAAGGAGGATGTTGCTTTAAAATATCAGACATAAGGAGGACAAAAAAATGAAAAATAAAAAATGAAAAAAATGAAAAAAATGAAAAAATAAGAGAAAAAATTTATTAATCGATTTTATTTAGAGATTGATGCACGGGTAACAACAAACAGTTTTTTCTATAAAAAAATTCAAATTGATCCTCCTGAAGAGGTTAGACATGTAAATGTTGGAGAAGGAGGAGGTTGGAGTTTGAAATGTTGTGACCATTAGTGGAAGATGAAGGAGGCAGACGAGGAAGTCATTGAATATGTAGTAATGATAATAGAGTAGGCATACTAGGAGCATGTGAATGGCTGTAACAGCCATAAATAGTCGTATGTGCATTAAATGCTGGACGGAAGCCAAGAAGGCCAAGGAGGTCGCGCCACATTGATTGGCCAATGGAAGGAGGCGTGTGCAAGCCTTGTCTGACGTGACAAGAGGGAGTTACACCAAAATGGACACTATGTTCTCTAGTGTTTTGTCATCCTCTCGTCTTTTGATATATTTTTAAAGATCATATGTGATCTTTCAACAGGAATTGACAAATAAACAGTAAACAATCACAACACGATAAATACAACAATGGTACAATGGTTAAAAAATTTAATCATATAATTTTGGACAAATTGATGATAGAGAGTTTCTCTAAGATATTTGTGAACCGACCCTCCTAGAGAGGTTTAGTAAAATATTTTTTAACTGATTTTCATTGTCAGTGAAAATCAATTATATGTCCCATTTTTGAACATGATCTCCTATAAAATGATGTTTAATTTCAATATGCTTAGATCGTGAATGTTGTATGGGATTTTTTCAAAGATTAATAGCACGTGTATTATCACAGAGGATGGGAATTTTTGCGTACCTTAGAGAATAGTCCTCTAGTTGATTCTTTATCCACAATAATTGTGAGCAAGATTGTGCAGCTGATACATATTCAGCCTCTCTAGTTGATAGAGCAATGGTACGTTATTTTTTGCATGACCAACTTATTAGAGAGATACCAAGAAATTGGCAAGCTCCACTTGTACTCTTCCTTTCAACTTTGTCTCCCGCATAGTCAACATCACAATAAGTTGTGAGGTTAAGATTTGAACATTTCTTGTACTAAATTCCCAGATTGATCGTGCCAACAAGTTATCTTAAAATCCTTTTTATTGCAGTAAGATGAGATTCTATAGGAGAGTATTGAAATCTTGCACAAAGACCGACCGCAAAGACTATGTCAGGTCCACTAGATTTAAATACAACAAGGATCCAATCATCCCTCTGTATTCTTTTTCAAATATTGAAGTTCCTTCATCATCTTTGTGTAGCATAGAGGATGGGTACATAGGAGTTCCCATACTCTAGGCCGAACTCATGTTATATTTTTTAAGTACATCCTTGGTGTATTTTTCTTGAGAGATGAAGATACTAGTTTCCAATTGTTTAATTTACAAATCCAGAAAGAATTTTAGTTCTCACATCATACTCATCTCAAACTCACTTTTTCATGAGGTTGGAGAATTCTTTAGACATCTTTTCATTAGTGGACCCAAATATTATGTCATCAACATATATTTGTACAATTAATAAATTCTCTTTAAGAGTTTTCTTGAAGAGTGTGGCATCAATCTGTCCTCTTACAAATCCATTTTCTTTTAGAAAAGAACTCAACCTCTCGTACCAAGCTCGAGCAGCTTGCTTTAATCCATAAAGAGCATTTGAGAGTTTGAACACATGATCAGGCTTCTTTTCATCCACAAACCAAGGAGGTTGGTGAACATATACCTCCTCATTTAAGAATCCATTCAAAAAGGCACTTTTGACATCCATTTGGAATAGTTTGGTACCTTTATGAGTAGCATAAGCTAAGAGGATTCTTATTGCTTCAAGTCTTGCTACGGGTGCAAATGTTTCATCATAATCAATTCCTTCTTGTTGGTTGTAACCTTATGCCACTAATCTTGCTTTATTTCTAATGACCTCTCCATCCTCATTCAGTTTGTTTCTAAATATCCATTAGGTCCAATGATGGATTTGTCCAAAGGATGGGGCACAAGATTCCACACTTTGTTTCTTTCAAACTGTGATAGTTCCTCTAGCATGGCTTCAACCCATGATTTGTCACAAATTGCATGATCAATTGTTTTGGATTCAACTTGTGATATCATGGCCATGTTGTTAGTATTTTCTTTTAGAGAATTTCTGGTCATAACACCATCGACAGTATTCCCAATCATCATATCATGAGGATGATGCGTTACCATTTTCCATCCTCTTGGACGTTACTGATAGTTTGGATCAAAAACATCCTCTTCGTTTGGATTGGGTGCTTGAGAGGATGAATACTCACCTTCTTTAGATTTATCCATATTTTCTAAACACAAGACATCAAACTCATCAAAAATAACATGAATGGATTCCTCCATAGTTTGAGTCCTAAGATTATATATTCTATAACATTTTGATGATGTGGAGTAACCCAGAAAAATACCTTTATAATATTTTGGGTCAAACTTTCCCAAATTTTCTTTATTATTTAGAATGTAGCAATAACATCCAAATATATGAAAATAGGAAATATTTGGTTTTCGGCCCTTCCATAGTTCATATGGAGTTTTGTTTAAAATTTTTCTAATGGATGCACAATTTCAAACATAACAAGTTGTTTTGATAGCTTCAGCCCAAAAGTATTTTTCAATCTTGGCTTCATTTAAATAGTTCTAGCCATTTCTTGTAAAGTTCTATTTTTCCTTTCAACAACTCCATTTTGTTGGGGAGTTCTTGGGCAAGAAAAATTGTGAGAAATACCATTTTCTTCAAATAGATTTTTAAAGGATTCATTTTCGAATTCACCACTATGGTCACTTCTCACCGAGACAATTTTTTATTCTTTTTCATTTTGAATCTTTTTGCAAAAATGGCGGAATGCCTCAAAAACTTCATCTCTATGTTTTAAAAATAAAATCCATGTAAAACGAGAGAAATCATCAACAATTACAAAATAATATATTTTTCCACTAAGACTTAGAGTTTTGATAGGACCAAAGAGGTCAATGTGACAACTACTTTTGACTTGTTTTCCTTTAACACAAGTTTCACATACTTTGTCTTTCTCAAAATTAATTTTTGGAAGACCTTTCACTAATTCTAATTTAGCTAATTTAGAAATAGTACTTAAGCTTGTGTGACCAGCTCGTTTGTGTCAAATCTATTTATCTTTATCAATGGATACAAAACAAGATTCAGTAGGTAAATCATCTAGATATAGTTCAAATAAATTATTTTTTCTAAAACTGGAAAACAAAACTCTACCCGAGGATGAATGTTTTACCTCGCTTAGAGTAGGCTTAAAAATAGCTTCAAATCCACAATCACATAATTGACTAATACTAAGCAAGTTATGTTTTAAACCATCCACATACTGAACATTTTCAATTTTAGCAGAATTATTTTTACCAATGATACATGTACCTTTTATTTGAGCTTTATCATTGTTACCAAACGTGACTGATCCTCCATTCTTTATCTCCAAGGAAATAAAGCAGTGTTTATCCCTTGTCATATGCCTTGAGCAGCCACTGTCCAAGTACCAAGGCTTTCTTTTGTTGATAAGAGGATGAACCTGTGTTAGAGTTTAAAAGTAACTTTGGTACCCATATAGCATTGGGTCCTTGTTGGTTAGTTTTTCCTCTTGTGAGGATTTTCCTTTTGTCATAACAAATAGAATCATGGTGCCCATGTTTACCACAGAATGAACATCCTTTCTTTATGTTGTCAGGTTTCTTCGTAGCATGATAGTTTTTGAAAGTATGCCCAAGTTTTTTTTGCAAAAAGTGCATTTTGGCCTATCCTCTTGTTTTTTAGGCAAGAAAAAAATTTCATATAATTTTTGTTTTTGAGAACTTTTAAATCCAATACAAGCTTTGTCATAGGTTCCAGATTGAGAACTCATTATCTTTTGATATGTTTCAATAAATTTCACAAAGTTGGTAATGTCATTTTTTAGTTCTTCAACCTTTATTTTCAAGATTTCATTTTATGTGTCCTCTTCTGGATGATGAATTTTGACATTCTTTTCATTTAAAAGTGTTTGTTACTAAGATAATTTCTCGTGAGATAACTGTAAATCTAGAATGATTTTTTCATACTTCTTATTCTTAGCTTGAAGTTCATCATTGAGTTTCTTTATTTCATAAAGTTGATTTTTGATAAAACCTCATTTATGAGATAAACTGTTTGAGTCATTTAAAAGATTGTCAAATTCAATTTATAACTTTTCACAAGTAGGACATAGTTCTGAGATGATTACCTTTTCAATATATGACTTAGCCATGAGACAGAGGTTGGCCTCTACTTCATTCTCTTGCTCAAAGGATGACTCGTCACTGTCATCCCAAGTAATCATCATAGATTTATTTTTGAAGGAAAATCTTATTGAGTTTCTTTTGTTTAGAGGACACTCAGTTTTGTAGTGTCCCATAACAAGTTATCTGAATTTTGTCAATTTTTTACTTTTTGAGGAGATCTTCTATCATGTCCTCTTCAATTTATCATCCTTTGAATTCTTCTGGAAATCAGAACAAGTTCATCCTCATCCACAAATAGAGGATACTTTGAGCTTTCCTTTTTTATGACATCTTCAGTCTTCTTGGAGGATGAACTTTCTATTTGGCTAATTTTAAAGCTATCATTTTTCCGTTTTTGCTTGGTTTGTCTGCCAACAACAAATGTTCATGAGCTCTTAGAGTTCCAACCAAATCTTCTAATTTTATGCTAGCCAAGTGTCTTGCTTCTTAGTATGGCAGTCACCATTGGTCTCCATTCTTTTGGTAAACTCCTTAGAATTTTTCTTATCCTCTCTTAAATAGAGTATACCTTTCCAAGAGATCTCAAGTTGTTTAGTATGATTGTTAACCTTGAAAACATTTCATCAATGGTTTCCTCCTCCTTCATTTCAAATATTTTAAAATCTCTTACTCCCATGTCAACCCTCGCTTCTTTTATGTGACTTGATCCTTCATGATGGATCCTTAGAATGTCCCAGAGTTCCTTAGCGTTTTTGCATTCTACAACTCTATCATATTCTTCCCTGCTCAAAGCACACGTTAGAAATAAATGAGCATTAGAGTTTAGGAGTACCTTAGCATTTTCATCAGTCGTCCAATGTGCTTGAGGTTTCTCATCGAAGGATGAATCTGTGTTGTCGTTTTCAACCATAAACCACATGTTGTTATCTTGTGATATGAGAAATAATCTTATCTTATCTTTCTAGTGGTAGTAATCTGTACCATCAAAATAGGGAGGTATGTTGAAAGATCCTCCTTCAGGAATATACTTAGCTTTTGACATTTTTTCTTTTAATCTTTTTCTCTTACACGGTTATATGTAATTTTCTAGAAAACCTTGCTCTGATGTCAATTGATGTATCTAAATATCACTAGAAGGGGGGTTGAATAGGAATTTTGCTGTTAAAAATTTCTCACGCGTTTTGAAAAAGCTATCCTCTAAGGGAGGATGCGAATCGCGAGGATAGGAATTTAAACTTTTGAATTTAAGCTGAATAGAAAATAGAGTGAATAGACAGTGACACACACAACTTTTATACTGGTTTACCCAATGAAGGCTATGTCCAGTCCTCACACACTTGTAAGATTTTACTAATGATCAAACTAATTAATCTCTCACAGAGGTTGATTACACTTTGTGTATTCTTTAACCTCACCAGGCTTACAATCTTGTTTCTTACAAAATTGACATAAGATACATCTCTATGTGATGCTCCAACAAATTTTCTTGGCATATTTTCAAAATTTTGGTTTACTCATTGGATTCTTATTCCTTCTCAACCTTCATTGAGATGCAAACTGAAAGAATCAAACAATCGAACGTCCTAAAGAACTATTTCTCAAATGTTCCCAATAAGCATTTTCTATGGAATAATTAGCTATAAACCTCATCCTCATAACTTTGCAGTAAAATATCTTAAAGATCCACATATTTTTCATTGTCATCTAGTCACTGAAACACTCATTTTAAATCTTAACGTTTGATTTCCCAAGACCAACATCTAAACCATAAATCATTTATTACATTTCTTCTTTTTCACTTTCTATCATTAAATAAAATTCTAAAATATGAGCCTCGAAATCTCCAAATACTCATCACACAGTCTAATTTCATCCATTTCATCTTAAGATACAATACAAGGTCTTATTCATCATTGACTCTAATTGTCTTAGTAATCTCACTAATTAAAAACTCTTCTAATCTTAACACAACATTTTTAGTAGATCTTTAAACACTCTCATCCATAACCAGAATTATTTATCCCTTGCCTACCTCAACTACCTCAATTATACAAGTTTAAGGCATCACTTGGTCCTCCATCCAACCTTGTGGATTTTAAATCGACTTAAAGATCAACCATCTTAGGGTCCCAAGTTATATCTCGAATAATCCCTCTGACTTATCAAAATATTCACAATCTCCTTGTAATTACCATCCTTTAATAGACATTTAAAGCTTACATTGCTACAATCTCTAAGTATTCTCGTACTTTATACTTCCAATGCCACTTAATAGTAACATGCGGTTCAATACATCAGGGCATAACTCCTTGTGTTTATCCAGACTTCACCCAAAATTCACACTTACGCGTCTATAGTTTCATCTAAAATCACTATCCATACTCACCATCTCCTAATCCACATAGAGATTTGTCACTTATCGAAGAAATATATATTCTCACTCCTATACACGTCGTGAGATTCATACTTAACAATCTGAGTCGCAAATCTAGTTTAACTCGAATGCTCAACTTTACCCCTCAAGGTATTGACTATTCCTCAAAGTGTACTTTATCTAACCAAGGTAGTATTTACCCCTAACGTGCAGCGCCCCTTAACTTTAATACAAGTCTTTTTCATTGACACCTAAGAATCAAATGGTATTAAAAATGGAATCCATGTCTTCTCAATAATTCCATGGTGTTCACACCTCTTTAACAATTATCAAACTCCATCCAGTCTCATCCTGAAATCTACTAGGCGAACATCTAATATTCTTCTTAAAAAACTCTCCACTTAGATCTTTACATGAATTCGCCTATTAGTCTAACTTTAATCCATCCATACTCTTCTAGTTACTATCAAGAACACAACCTTTGTGTCCTTAGAACCACTTCATAAATCCCATGTTGTCATGATTCGCCTCAACCCTGCTTGATGATTAATCATTTCGAAGATCTTTTCCACTTCTTGAATCCACTGATCAACTTTTTCCGGGATCTCCTCACCCTTGAACTTTGGAGGATTGTAACGATGAAAATCTTCCCATCCCATTGACTCAGCAACAGTAATATATTTTTCCCTCTTCTCCAATCGCGCAAAGTATTTGCAGCAACATAAACAACCATGTTATTCATTGCTTCAACCATTTGATCATCCTTATTGATGTTGACTCTTGCAGTGTCGTTCCTTCTTGGAGGCATTGTTTCCTCAAAACCAACATCAAGAAGAAATCACAACACCACATATATTAATTTCAAAAATAACTTATGAATACATCAATACATAAGAACTACACCAGGCCTGACAACTCAGACAACTTAACCCGATGCATGATCAGATAACAACTCCTAACCTACATGTTGACCTACATTCTAAACCAAAACTCTAATACCAAAAATTGTAACAACCCATTTTTTTTTAGAAAAAAAAACAATCAAACGCATAAAACAATGGAATTGTTTTCGAGATTATAATCCAAAGTATTTAAATAGAAAAAAAATTCACACAAGCTCTAAGACCTATTAGACATAGCTCATACCTAGGGTCTTCTCGGTAGACACATGCATAAAAGCACTGCCGCAAGAAAATCTACTTCCCCTACAATCGCATCAAAAAGTGAAAATCGACCCACCAAAAAGAAAAGTCATCTGATAGTTTAAGTATAAGGATACAATCTTCTCGAATAAAAATAATATAACCGCAAAAGAAAGACATTTAGTCCCTATACAACCAACTAATCTGATCATACTACAAAAAACTATACAACTTGAGTGATCTCTTGACACAACTTCGGTCAGGTATGTCTAACTATGTTCTCGTCTCTAGGGTACTAACCAGTAGGACGATCCTGGTTGTCATCTGAGGGCAAACTCCAGATTTCCACAATAATTGTAAAGGGTCACAGACCGAAATTAACAAATATCATATAACATTTAAATTTTAAATGCACAATATGACCTTTCATCCTAGTATACTGCTTGAAAGGGTTTTCATATGCCAAACATGCATAATCAAGTTGAAAAATGAAGTTTTTAACAAAACTGCATTGTCGTATTCGAATACATCAAACTCGTATTCGAATATAGTGTTAATTCATAAGTCAGTGGCAAAAAGTGCATATTTGTATTCGACTACGAACTGATGTAGCCGAATACAAATGCTATGTTAGTGGCAAAAATTGAATATTTGTATTCGAATACAACACAACTTGTAGCCAAATACAACTGCTAAAAATTGAACGTTTCACGTATGTATTCGACTAAACACAACTTGTAGCCGAATACAACTGCTAAAAATTGCATATTTCAGTTTTGAAAACGTTTCGAAATCATTCAACACTTACAACACAAAGTCAATCAATCACACTTATCAATTATGGCACAATCACAAACAACAACCGAGTATAACAAACATGACTCGCGTGTCAAGCACCCTAATGCAATTCGTATATGCCAATGTGCATGATTCCAGAATTTCTAAACCAAAACCCTCCTCGAGGGGCGTAAATCATAATTGTACCTCATATTACATACCAATATTAATTAACGAGGTGCCATCTATCACAGGTCAATACGATTTACTATATGCGTAAATCGTAATGATACCGCCTATCACAGGCCAATATTAATTACCTAAGTGCCACCTATCACATGTCATAACGATTTACTAAAGAGCGTTAATCGTAAATGTATTGTCTATCATAAACCAGTACTATGTACCGAGGTGCCACCTATCACGGGTCAGCACGATTTACTAAAATGCAGTCTATCACAAACCTACACAACGCGAAAATCCTCAAAAGAATAAGATGGACCAACAAATCATATGTCACCATCCCATGGCCATCACGTTCACCACTATCACCATAGCCTCATCGCGTTCACCATGTACTATGAAATGCATGAGCATTCTCTGACTCTTTTTACAACAATCATTAAGTAAATACAACTATTAAAAGATTCCCCTTTTTTAATACTCATTTAACACTAATGATTTTTCAAATGTCACCACAGAGCATACTCAAACATATTTTCCACAAACACACATCAAATTTGATTTCTGCCAATTCACAGCAAATTTAATCAATTCAATTTCCACAATTTCAAACATAAATCACACCAAATTAATTTCCACAAACCACACCTCAAACACATCAAATTTAATTTCCTCAAACACACATAAATCACATTAAATTCATTTTCCACCAATTCATACATAAATCGAATTAAATTCAAACTCCACAAATAAACATATAAAGTCTTATATGCAATCTAAAAATTTAGAAGGAGCAATTACCTTAACGATAACTTTAAAAAACAAATTTGGCACCGCGATTAATTAGGGTAAAAATTCCACTCGCGTCATCATTTCAAAAGTTAGCTCTCTAGCACCGTAACATGGAGATGAGCAATTTTGCCTTCAGTTACTTCTCGAAAGGAAGCTTAGAAGTCAAAGAAAAGTGAAGGTTTGGTAATAGAGGAAGAAGATGAAGGGCGGGGAAAATAAGGAAATATTTTCTGCTTTTTTTTCTTCAATTGTTTATTATATATATATGTATATATAATAAATAAAACAAATATCTAAATAAAAATTTAAATATTTTTAAAAATCATCATTACGCTCGTCACCTCACATCACAAACTACTTTTTCAAAAATATCTACTATCGCCGCAATTCAATCAACAGATGAATTTTTCTGAAAAACGTCGCACATCAGGAAAAAAAAATTATTCGTTAAAAGATTCATCGTAAATAAACTAAATTATTCATTGACAAATAATTTTAATCGGGTCTCCAAAAATATATTTTTGGCATTTAACTCACAAAATACCTCAAAATTAGATAAAAAATACCTTAGAAATTCAACACAAAAATACATAAATAAGAATTTAAAACTAAGGGTCTTACACTTGTTGTTAGCACTTGCATTATTAACACTAACACAACAAATAAACATAATCCCTCACTCTTTCATGCAATTTTCTAAGGTTATCCCTATGATGTCACCTTTGTGGGTGAAATTCTAACCAAAACCTAATACTTGTTTTTTCAAATCCCACTCATCATCAATATAATGAGCAATTATACACATATAATTCATATTTTGGATCGACATCCATGTATTTGTGGTCAAAGACACTATTTATTTTTTGTAGAAAACATACAATTTTTCCATCTCATCAAAATACAATTGCAAGCAATCTCTAGCAACGGTAACACGAGAAGAGATTTTAAATCTAGGTTGAGCCTCACTCATGAATTGATGATCCCTTCATTTTCAACATATTTAAAATGAAGTTCATCAATAATTATCATATTTGCAAGTGTTATTCTAGTCTGCTCCTAATTAAATTCAGCAAGTTTAAAACTAACACTATTAGGCTCATCATCATTTTTCTTTCCAAGAACAATTGTATTTTGTTTCTTATCAACTTGCCTATTTGGATTTCTCATGCACTTACTTATTTGTGTAAGCAAGTTAGTAGTTCCATCACTAGAACTATTTGCTACATACACTTTTCCACAATACGTACATGTACTTGTATCATTTCCATTATGAAAATATATCCAAACACTAAAACGGTTGTAGCAGGTTTTCTTTTGGTTACATCATCTACTTGAGTTAGCAGGAATCATCGGAGGCCTAAATCTTGCGCTTATTGTGTTGAAGTTTCTTGTTCTTGTTGAACAAATTGGTTAGGAACTTATTGTACTTGTTCCATTTGTCTCAAATCTATTCAATAATATAAAGTTAGTAAGTTTCAAATTGAATCTAAAACAAGCAAAAATATATAGATGCAAGAATAAAGTATAATAAGTATGAACAAGCTGTAATAGAAACAAGAACAAATCTAAAATAAACAAATAATTGTGTTCAATTTTTTTGGGATTGAAAAGTATAAATAAATTGTACCTAATTAAAGCATACACAAAGATACTTTATTTCTAATGTTAAATCCATGTTATGAAGATTGTTATTGTTAACAACTCAAACCCTAAATCCTTTGTTCTTTCTCCTTCCTCCAATTTCCTTCCTTTGCTCTTATATAACCAAGAGAAAAAAACAAGCACGAATAAGAAAATAGAAACCAAGAACACTAATTAAAAAAGTCATAAAAAACATAAACCAAGAACAAAAATGAAAAAAGGAAATAAAGAGGAGAAACAAAAATGAAAATAGAGATGAGGGACAAAAATGATAACTCGCTCATTGTATTCGCGTTACTAACGTTGAGGCTAAGAGAATTTATGTGGCGTCAACGGTGAGGTGGGGTGGTCAACAGTGACAATAGGGTTTTTGTTATTGATAGTTGTAGGTGGGGGGTGACTGGAAGAAGAAGAAAGGTGAAATGAAACCCTAGAAAAAGAAAGAATGGCTTTTGCGAGAGGAGAAAATGTAAAAGGGTTAAAATTTTTTAATAAAAAATATGACAGATCATCGAGTCTGGTTTATGGGTTCATGTGTTCAAACTATTGAACCTATTACCTAAAGCAAACATAAGTGGGTTACAACGAGTTGGATCGGGTCTAACTCGAAAGTGACCAGGTACGAGTAAAAATAGGTATAGGTGGAGCAACAGTGAGGTGGGGTGGTCAACATTGACTATGGGGTTTCTGTTGTCGACAATTGTAGGTAGGGGACGACTGTAAGAAGAAGAAAGGTGAAATGAAACCCTAGATGAAGAAAGAATAGCTTTCAAGAGAGGAAAAAAATGTAAAAGGGCTAATTTTTTTTAATAAAAAATATGATAGATCACCGGGTCTGGTCTATGAGTTCATGTGTTCAAACTGTTGAACCTATTACCTAAACCAAACATAAGCGGGTTACAACGAGTTGGATCCAGTCTAACTCGAAAATGACCATGCATGAGTAAAAATAGGTATAGGTGGTTTCAATTGTCAGGTGGGGTGGTCAACATTAGCAGTGGGGTTTATGTTGTCAATAGTTGTAGATGAGGGGTGACTGGAATAAGAAGAAAGGTGAAATGAAACCTTATGGGAAGAAAGAATGACTTTTAGGAAAGGAAAAAACTGTAAAAAGGCTAAATTTTTTTAATAAAAAATATGACAGATTATCGAGTTAGGTATATGGGTTCATGTGTTCAAATTGTTTAACCCGTTACCTAAACCAAACATAAGCGGGTTACAATGAGTTGGGTCGGGTCTAACCTGAAAATGAATAGGTATGAGTAAAAATAGGTGTAGGTGGGGTGAACGGTGAGTTGGGGTGGTCAACATCGACATTGGGGTTTCTGTTCTCGACAATTGTAGTTGAGGGTGACTGGAAGAAAAAGAAGAAAGGTGAAATGAAACCCTATGGGAAGAAATAATGGCTTTCATGAAAGGAAAAAATGTAAAAGGGCTAAATTTTTTAAATAAAAAATATGACAGATCATCAGGTCGGGTCTATGGGTTCATGTGTTCAAACTGTTGAACTCATTGCCCAAACCAAACATAAGTAGGTTACAACAAGTTAGGGCGAGTCTAACCCAAAAGTGACTAGGTACGAGTAAAAATAGGTGTAGGTAGGGTGGTCATCATCAACAGTGGAGTTTTTGTTGTCGACAATTGTAGGTGGGGTTGACTGGAAGAAGAAGAAAGGTAAAATGAATCCCTAGACGAAGAAAGAATGGCTTTCATGAAAGGAAAAAAACTATAAAAAGGTTAATTTTTTTAATAAAAATATGATAGATCATCAGGTCGGGTCTTTGGGTTTATGTGTTCAAACTGTTGAACTCGTTATCTAAACCAAACATAAACGGGTTACAATGAGTTAGGTCGAGTCTAACCCAAAAGTGACCGAGTACGAGTAAAAATAAGTCTGTTTGGATTGAAGAGTCAAGTTGGCAGGTTTACTTGCATATACACTTTAACCCAAACTTATACTCCTATTGCCTATTTTGCTTTTTTTTTTTTTTAATAAAAACAAAAAATAATTCTCACTCTACCATCATCAGTTCTATATTAGAAGACTTAAATTAAATTTTCCCTACTATTAACAATAGAAAAAAATTTAATGCCCGAAAAAACTATTTTAAAAATTTCCGATTATTAAATTATTTTTCTATTTATTTTTGAAAAAAAAAAAGTGATTTTCAGTTTTTATTTTTATTTTAGAAAATAAGGGTAAAAAATGGAGTTTCCATTTAAATTACAAGAGGCTAAGGTATAGCCTAGGGTACCGTGTAAAATTTTGAATAAGACAAGGTGAATCTAGTTTTGGGCCGGTGAGAAGATGAAATGGAGAGCGAGCACGTGATTGGCACGTGACAACAAAAACCAGTACAGTGGCTGGCTAGGTAGGTTGGTCGCAGCGTCATTACTCGAGTGAAGGAATGGAATGAGAGAAGCAAGCAAGGTTTCATTATAGAGAGAGAGAGAGAGAGAGAGAGAGAAGAATACACGCAAAATGGGTACATCAGTTCAAGTAACACCACTCTGTGGAGTGTACAACGAAAATCCCCTCTCTTACTTAGTTTCAATTGACGGCTTCAATTTCCTCATCGACGTTGGTTGGAATGACAATTTTGACCCTTCCCTTCTTCAACCTCTCTCCAAGGTAGCATCAAGTATAGATGCTGTTTTACTTTCACATCCTGATACTCTTCACTTAGGTGCATTACCCTATGCAATGAAGCATCTTGGACTATCTGCTCCTGTTTTTTCAACTGAACCTGTTTATAGATTGGGACTTCTCACCATGTATGATCATTTCCTCTCAAGAAAACAAGTTTCCGATTTTGACCTATTCACTCTCGATCATATTGATTCTGCTTTCCAATCTGTAACTAGGTTAACCTATTCTCAGAATCATCATCTCTCAGGTAAGGCATTCATTTCAATCTATCATTTCTTTATTATTTTAATAAATATATCTTTATGTTTATGTTTATGTTTATTACCTTCTAGGCAAGGGTGAGGGAATTGTGATTGCCCCACATAATGCTGGACATCTTTTGGGAGGTACTATATGGAAAATTACAAAGGATGGTGAGGATGTCATATATGCCGTTGATTTCAATCATAGAAAAGAGAGGTAAACTCTTTTTTTCAGTTGTCCAAACAAATTTCATCTATATTATAGGTCCTGTTTGGATAAACAACTTATAGCAGCTTAAGCTCTTATGTATAAGCTTTCTTTACAACACAAGGTAAAATAAAGTCAAATTGTTTTTATATAAGCTATATGTTGTTTTCATAAGTTATCCAGAATAGCTTATAAAAATTTGGTGAAAACAGATTATAGACAGGCTGTAAGCTGTTTCCGCAAGCTCTCATAAACTGTTTCACAAATGTTTATGTCAGTATATAAGCTCAAATAAACCAATCCAAACAGATCCTATGTTCTTGAAAGGAAGCTACTTATCAATCTAATTTTCATTTTCATTAGGCATTTGAATGGAACTGTTCTTGGGTCTTTTGTTCGACCAGCTGTTCTAATAACGGATGCTTATAATGCTTTGAACAATCAGCCTTACAGACGTCAAAAGGACAAAGAATTTGGAGGTAATTAACCTTTTTTGTGTGTTGATATTAATCATCTGGTTTATAGAGAAATGGAGCCCTAGTAATCTAGAGTTTGGCTGAGACCCGAGAGGTAAGTAAAGCATAGTCAAGAATTGTTCCAGCTAGGATTGAAGAACTCGGGTTCTAACTTTTGAATCTTTTAATTGCAGCACTATGATAGAAATAAGATGGACTTTTTTCATATTATGTTTTTTCATATTTGTTTTCTCAAATTTCAGTCATGAAAAAACTGAAATATTAAAAAAGTCTTTATGATGAAATGAGAAACCTGTCTAGACATTATGTGTTGTTTTTTCTGATCATATGTATCTTGTTGGTTATTTAGATATCTTAAAGAAGACTTTAAGGGCAGGCGGCAATGTATTACTACCTGTTGACACTGCTGGACGAGTGTTGGAACTTATTCTCATGTTGGAATCGGTCAGTACAAGAAAACAAACATGCTTTTACTGTCTGTCTGTCTGTCTCAGTTTTTTCCTGAATGTACTTGCGTGAGTGTGAGTTGACATGAGATCTTGGTGTTTGCAGTATTGGTCAGACGAAAACTTGAACTATCCTATATATTTTCTTACATATGTTGCATCCAGCACTATCGATTATGTGAAGAGTTTCCTTGAGTGGATGAGTGATTCCATAGCAAAGTCTTTTGAACAAACTCGTGAAAATATATTTCTTTTGAAGTAAGTGGCATCTTCCTTTACTTACATTGGGAGTATGATATTCATATGTCAATTGCATTTTTGTTCTCGTGATATTTTGAAAAAGATGGTTTTACTCAATCTTGGGTGAAAGACGAGCTCTTATAATCTACAAGCTGTCACCAATGTTGTTAATTGTGGAAATTAGCGGTTTATTCAAATTCTACTATGCTACTATAGTGTTGCTATAACTGCTATTTGACAATAGTTTGTACTAAATAGTGAATCACAGAACAATAGCGATTTGTTCAAATTCTACCACACTATAGCGTAGCTATAGCCACTATTTGACAACACTGGTTGTCATACTTTGAGGATCTTTCTTGTACATTTATCAAACATGTAGTTAATCTCCTCTTATTTTAGTTTCCGTATTTATGTTATGTTTAAAATAGACTGTAATGCTTAACTGCAGGTATGTCACACTTATGGTTAACAAGACTGACTTTGACAATGCTCCTGATGGTCCAAAGGTTGAATAATTTTTATGCTAATTTATTTTTATCAGACTAGTGTCCGTACTGATTCTGATACTCGTTTATTGTATAGGTTGTTCTAACATCCATGGCAAGTTTGGAGGCAGGTTTTTCACACGATATATTTGTTGAGTGGGGAAACGATGTCAAAAATCTTGTGCTTTTTACTGAAAGAGGCCAGGTATATTCTTTAGATGACAAACTATTTCTCCTATATTTATGTGTTTTAGTATTCTTGTGATAAAACTTCATTGGATAAACTCCTACTCTTGGTCAAGGGAACCTAAAGGGCAGAGAACTAAGAGTGCTTTCAACAAAGTCCTCCCGAGATTCGAGACTACACAATTCAATAAATGACTAACTGCCTATACATTCTCTTCCTGTTTTACATCAACCTAACTAATTAAGGGATTCTAAACTCCACTAACAAAGCCTAACTAACATGAGCCGGGCACTTGATTTCTTGGCCCATACGTGTTTCTCCTACGGTTAGCATTCGTACTTGGGGGTCAGTTTCCAACACAATCATGGTCTCCACCTGTACCTTCTCCCAGCAACACTCTTATTTGAATCCAGCACAAATCCTTCTGATTTCCTATGTTTTTCCCTTTTTACTTTCTGTGTTATAAATTTTACCACATTTTATCTTCTATCCCAGACGCTCTCCTGCCTCTGCAAGAATAGAGGTTTCACAGGGCTATCTAGGACTACGATCCCTCAGGTATCCCCTTGCCACTCGTATCTGTGATATCAATGTACGACAACGAGATGGCCACACCTTTTAGGGGAGGTGAAACAGAGGGAGGCGGCCCTCATCCTTCCGTCCGGGGGCTAGGGAATACTTAAGTTCACCAAGACCTATTATTTTAAATTCATTTTTATAAAAAAAATGCTTTTTATTTGTGCTAATAATGCTTGAGAGTTTGTCTTACTTTTTTTAGGCAGTGAGAATGGAAAAAGGATAATTGGTCATGCAACTGTTTTTATCTGATGTATTCTCTTTAAATACTATGAATATTTGTTTTCTATCTTAATATTTCAACTGATTTTCATGAGTTTCAATGTATAGTTTGGCACTCTAGCTCGTATGCTTCAGGCTGATCCGCCTCCAAAAGCTGTCAAGGTCACTGTGTCCAAGCGGGTTCCTTTGGTTGGTGAAGAGCTAATTGCCTATGAGGAAGAGCAAAACCGAATAAAGAAAGAAGAAGCTTTAAAAGCCAGTCTTTTGAAAGAGGAAGAACTGAAAGCATCTCATGGGGCTGATAATAATACCGGTGATCCGATGGTCATTGATACTGGCAATAATCAACCATCACCTGAAGGTATGGATTGTGTAAATTATTTTGCTGCCAATTTTCAGAAATGTTTCACTTTCCTTTAACTACAAGATATGAAAAATATCTAGTTTTTTTTTTTTTTTTTTTTTTTTTTGTCTTGTTAAATGCATTTTTTGTGCTGCATAATCATGTTATATTTACCTTAAAATAATTGTTGGGGAGTCGGGGGGTGTGGGAGAAGTAACAGACCAAATGCTTCCACAAGAGACTTTTGACCCCACATCTCAATCCAAAAAGGCAATGGGTATATGGATCACCACTCTTATATATCCAACGTTTACCACATTTTTAGTCGATGTGGGACTTAACCACTTACGCTTGAACCAACAATAACCCTATCAGGAATATTAAAGTATATATTATAATGCATCTACTGAAAATATTTTGGACATTTTTGTGTTTTTTTTTTGTTTTTACAAAGATTCTGTAAATCCGTTGAGTAGTTTAATTTGCACTTGCAGCGACTGTTCCACAAAATGGAGGATACCGAGATGTATTTATTGATGGATTTGTTCCCCCTTCAACTAGTGTTGCCCCAATGTTTCCCTGTTATGAAAATACATCAGAATGGGATGATTTTGGTGAAGTCATAAATCCAGATGATTATGTAATTAAGGATGAAGACATGGACCAGAATGCAAACCATGTAAGTTTCCTTTTTAAAATATATCAACCTCGCAACTTCCCAGTTTCGATATAAATATTTATTTCACAGTTAAATATCACATTAGTGTATATATCATGTTTGTGTTCTGAGTTAATACTTTTCATTGGATGGAATATGATGAATTTGCTCATGACATGAAGGATTTTCAAACACAAAGGTTAATAACATAATAAAAACACTCCTGGTGCTATAAAACTCCTACTGTGCAGGATCCAAGAAAGGGTAGGGCCCATTATGACTTATGAATCCATTGCAGCCAATCTTGTAAAAGAAAAACTTATAAAGTGCTGTAAGGAGGCGTATATTTATTCATAAAAAATAGGCATATATTTTGTAAATGTACAATAATTGTATTGGCCTATTAATCAGGTCCATTAGGTATAATGTTGTCTATATACACATATTTGTGTATGTCTTGACACTAATTGAATAATATTCAGAAATATTTTCTATATAATTAAAGGTTTGTGTCTTGACATCAATAGATAAAAAAGGAGGAAAACTAAAAGGCTAAAATACTGAAATCTGAAGCTTAATAACTTGCCGTGGTCTATTTTGCATTTTGCTTGGTCACTTCTGTATGTCTAACTATTTTTTCCCTTGACTTTCATATGGCTCGTGAGATATTCGTTTTCCATCTATGAAAAATATTTGCTGCCATCCAAGTTGTTATAGGTGATTGGAAACTTTTGCTGGTATATGCACTACCACCCTATGTTAAGAATGTTTATCGTTTTTGTACTTTTCTATCAGGTAGGTGGTGATATAAATGGAAAACTAGATGAAGGTCCTGCCAGTTTGATACTTGATACAAAGCCATCAAAAGTATTATCTGATGAAAGGACTGTAAGCTTCAGCATCTCTTTCTTAAATTTTTATATTTCCTGTTCTTATGATTAGTAATTTTATGTAATTGTGTTTGAATTTTTTACTGTTGCATTCAAAAATTGTTTTTTTTTTTATTTTTTTTTTTTATGTTTTTCATCTTAACCCTCTGGTTCCTAGGGGAAAGGGCCTCTAGTAATGTGGTGTTCGCCCGGGAGGTAAGTAAAGTCCGACCAATGATTTTTCCAGTCAGGGTTCAAACTTGGGTACTCTTGATCGATATTCAGGAATTGATTGGATGAATGAAGTTGAATCATTTTCAATGGTCTTTTCCAATTTTGGCTGTCATTAAAATTTATTACTTTCACAAAAAATCTCCTTGTCTTTGATTATAGATTTACAGTTGCGTTTCTTGTATTTGTAATGTTTTCAGTATTTATTGCTCTACTTGTATGAATCTTAAATCTGCCAAATTTACTTATGAAGGTGTTGTCTTTGTTATTGGCTAGGTCCAAGTCAGGTGTTCCTTGATTTACATGGATTTCGAAGGTCGTTCAGATGGGAGATCAATTAAGAACATTCTCTCCCATGTGGCTCCCCTGAAACTGGTATGGATCTCTTTGGTCCTTGTCATAAATCTTCTGTAATATTTGGTCCTTGTCATAGTCACAGTTTTTAAAACTTTTTTACAAAAAATGGATATTTTTAGTCCTCAAAATAGTCCCTATAAAATGTAAATAGGGGCTAAAGTGAATTGATTTTTTTGAGGGACTAAACTTGAAAGCTATTGCTTTTGTTGAGACTAAAAACTTATTTAATCATAAATTCTACTACCGTACTACAGTATAGTATAGCCGCTATTTGACAACACTGATGCAATATTTTAAGCAAAGACTACGTTGACTCTCTGGCTACAATTTTTAGTGGGGGCAAGAAATTAGGATTTTATGTAAAATTGTAGAAGATTAATGTACAAAGTTTTATTCAAATGTACACTATTGATAACTACGGCTTTATATGTTGTCAAAAGTTAAAATTGTGACAATTATGTACACTATTGATAACTATGTACATAGGTATTTTTTTGTTTGTTTCTATTTGCATTGTTTTTCCTTTACACTTCAATGTTTGTATTTCTCTAATTTCTGTTTTTTTTTTTCGCCAATGCTTTTGATCTCTGATTACATGTGTAATGCACTCTACTCTTATCTATAACTTCTTTCATTTTTTACTTCATTTCTTTGTTAACATTCCTATTAATTGTTTTCTAGTCTTTAATTTTGAGAAATATTTGTATTTTTCTCCTTTATAAATGTTTAGTACGAACAATTTATATTCTTTGGTATAGCAGCCATGTTGCTAGTGTTTTTGTGATTGACAGCTCAACTCCGAGAAACCTAACTATATTATTATCATTGTGTCATTTGCTTTGTGATTTTTGTTTCATGCATGATAATGAATCTCACTATTTTTCTGAAGGTTTTGGTGCATGGGTCGGCTGAAGCTACAGACCATCTGAAGCAGCACTGTCTGAAGAATGTCTGTCCTCACGTTTACGCACCTCAAATTGAAGAAACTATTGATGTTACCTCTGATTTATGTGCTTATAAGGTACAGTGGCATCAAGTTTTTGTACATTTTCTGAAAAACTGTTCAATATGTCAAAATTAATCATGTTATGCTTTTCCGATTATAGGTTCAACTATCTGAGAAGTTAATGAGTAATGTACTCTTCAAAAAGGTATATAAGTCTGAACTTTTTTATTTTATGTCTTTCATTTATCGAGTTGAATAATGAATACAAATTGAACTGCAGCTGGGAGAATATGAAATAGCTTGGGTTGATGCTGAAGTAGGCAAGGCAGAAAATGACATGCTTTCGCTTCTCCCTGTTTCCGGACCGCCTCGACCGCATAAATCTGTTCTTGTTGGTGATTTGAAATTGGCAGATTTCAAGCAGTTCCTCTCCACCAAGGGTGTTCCGGTAATTCTTCAGTTATAGACTTAGTATCGCCTCGCTGGTTCCTTCTTGCTCTGATTATTTGTTGGTAACTGGAGTGATTTCCACTTCACTTTGAGATTCATATCATAATTTGGAAAATCTACTTTATAGAATTGTGTATCATGACATGATAACCTTTGTAGGTGGAATTTGCTGGCGGGGCATTGCGTTGTGGTGAATATGTAACTGTGCGGAAGGTTGGGGATGCAGCTCAGAAGGCAAGTACTTCTTCTGAACATTTGTTAATTATACACTTTCTTAGGAAAATAACTTTTTTGAAGACATCTGTGACTTAATTCAGTTTTCCTATAAGATTCTCTGATCCATTAACATATTTTTCTTATATAGGGTGCTGGTTCTGGTACTCAGCAAATTATTATTGAAGGTCCACTGTGTGAAGATTACTATAAAATTCGCGACTATCTCTATTCGCAGTTTTATTTGCTTTAGATTTGGTTGTATAAAGTGCATAGGCTAATCATAAAACTTCTTACCTTCTCTACCCTATTTTCTGAAGAAGTCAGAGTATGCAAAGTGCTGTATATGCTTGCAAACATGGTTAATTTTTGGTAGTCATTCTAACAAGATTCCAGGAGCTTTCGTCTGCTTTCAAAGTTTTCAATGATGAAATAATGCTGCAATATTCTCAGTTTGTACCTCAAATTTACATCAACCATCATATCATCTGGGGGGATATGATCTTTTCAAATGTGTTTCCTCTTGTCCCGTGTAGGCTTCATTATGAGACTTTGAAAGGGTATATGTGTCCTTTCTTCTCATCTATATATATGTGCTTTTTGCACATTAACATTGAATTAGTTAGATATAATGAATCTGGGTGGGTATTAATCCTGATGATTTGGTTGATATAATTGAGCCGAACAATCTTGAATTAGTTAGATAGTTTTTGCACAAACATTAATGAGTGCTTTCAGGATGTTACATATAAATGACTTTTGAGCGACAATATAACCTACCCATCATATTTTCTTGATAAAGAGGGGAAGTTTTACGGCCGGCTATCATAGTAGATGTTTTACTGTGTTACCCGTAATACTCTTAATTTTAATCTCTAATTTATGTGTATATATTTTCTTTATGTTTTACTTAATTTTGTTAGAGTTTGTAATATGTTTAATATATTATATATATATATATATATTTTGAGATCTGATTAAAATTATTTGTCGAAGGATAATTTAATTACATTATGAAAAATTTAATATTGGACATTTTTTTAAAAAAATGTTACTTCTTGCTGAAAATTTTATTGTCAATTGAGTTGGAACAAAAATAGATATTTTTATCAAAATATATTGAAATGTGAATGAGGTGATGTGAGTAAGAGTATTTACATATTTGTTAGATTGAATTTAATTACAATATATATATACACACACTCACATGGGAGAGGGAAAAAGCTTTAAAACAAAAACACAATTGTCCATTTATCTTCTAGATCTAAGCTTCCAATCGAGAAGTGTCATGAGAGAAAGTTACTTCTCTCCACACTACGGTGCTTGTGAGTTAATTTTTAAGGTGTTGATGGAAGCGAGAGTTTTCATTGTATTTGATCGCAGTAGCAAAAACGGTTGAGAAAGCGATAACGAAGGTAAGAGCTCATTTCCAATTTTTAGTTTGCATATAGGGATTCTATATGTATCATTGATGTATGATTAATGTTGTTGATTTTGTTAGTAACAGTTAAAAAAAAAATTTATGTGTTTAAATTACATAATGAGTTATTTTTAAATAAATGAGTTTGAATTGAAGTTAAAATTTTACAAAAAAAAATTAGAGTTGTTAAAGTTGTGAAAAAGTTCAAATTTTAACTAAGTTAAAGAGTTTGAGCAAAAAGTTATATTGAAATTAAAATGGTTAGAGTTTAAAATGTTACTCTTTTAATTACTCTTGGACTGAGTTTAAAAAGAAAAAGTTTAGAGTATTTTATAAACTCAAAATTTCAATGCTTTAATAGTCGAGTGTGTGTATGTGTGATTTATACAATATTTGTTTTATTTAGTTTTAACTAAATAATGTAGATTTTTTTGTTTTAAAAGTTTTGTGTGAAAAAAATTTATTAATGTTGTTGTGTTGATTAAGTTTTGATGTGATTATGCATTCATAACTGATAATATGTGCGTTATGAATTTTATTGAGGAAAATCTGTTTTGAGTATACTTTGTGATAAGTTTGAAAAATCGTTAGTGTTAAATGAGAATTAAAAATGGAGAATCTTTTAATAGCTGCATTTACTCAATGATTGTGTGGAAAAGAGTCAGAGTATGCTCATGCATTTCATAGCATGTGGTGACTGTGATGGGCCACAGTGTCAGTGGTGACCGCGATGGGCCACAGTGTTGAGTCGTGATCGTGATTGGCCATGTGATAGTTGGTTCATCTTATCCTTACGAGGATTTAACTGATGTGTAAGGCTTGTGATAGGCTACACTTTAGTAAATCGTGTTAGTCTATGAAAGATTGCACCTCAGTAATTAATACTAAGGCATGTGATAGGTGGTACAATTATAATTTACCCTCCTTTGAGAAGGGTTTTGTTCGAAATTTCGGAATCATGCGCATTGGCATAGACGTAGTGCATTCGGGTGCTTAGTACGCGAGTCATGTTTGTTATATTATGATGATTATATATACATACTTGGTTGTTGTTTGTTATTGTGTTGTAATTGCTTTGAGATGTGAATTTGGGTTGATTAAGTTTCAATGTAATTATTTGTTCATAATTGATGTTATGAATGTTTGATGTGTGATTGAGGTGTGAATTTGTGGAGATTAATTTGGTGTGAATTATGTGTTCATAATTGATAATATGAATGTTTAAAGTGTTAATTGATTCAGTGCGATTTTAGAACTGAAAATATGGATTTTTCTCAATTGTATTCGGCTACGACAATGCTATATTCAAATACGACAGTGCAGTTTGTCAAAAACTTAATTTGTCATTATTGTTTATGCATTTTTGGACATATGAAAATTCTTTCGAGGAGTATGCTAAGATGAAAGGTTCTCTTGAGCATTTGAAAATATAAGAATTTTGCTAAGTGTTATTTGTTAATTTCGGTTGGTGACCCTTTACAACTATTGCGGAAATTTGGACTTTGCCCTCAGATGATACCCGAGTTCATTCCATCGATTGTTACCTTGACAACGAAAACGTCGTTAGACTTCTCTAATCGAGACTCGTCGACTGCTTGGGTATACGATCCCATCTCAAGTAGGGCTACTTATACGGGGAAGGTAGTGAGGGCAAGTAGGAAAACTAGAGCAGTATACCTCGTGGAGCTCACTCGCGAGAGGATCGACTATCTGGTTACTTCAGCATTATTGCTTAGGATGAATGGAGCATGGGAAGATGCAGAGGATTCCTCAATTAGAGTTGAGGTGGAGGCCACCGTATGAGCTGAAGATATAGTGGTTGGACCTGGGACTGGAAAAAAGGATAAAGGGCCGATATCAGTGGAGCGAGAGATTGCAGGACCGTCTATGAGGGTCGAGTCCGAGTTTTCATTTCCAGTAAATGATCCCTTACAGACTTTCGTTGAAATAACGAACTTTTTTTAGACCCCAGCGCCGCTGAAGCCACTTACCTCGTGGGTGGATTTGACTTCTGAGGAGATCGATCCTTCTATGGATGTTGATAAGGAGGAGGTTACTTCGAAGATGGATACTGCGTCAGAAGGAACTTGTAGAGTGTGTGGAGGTCACCCATGTTATTGTAGTTGCTAGTGAATGATCATATTAGTTTGGTTATATAGGGACATAGTGTTTTTGGAGGTCGTACTTATTTCATTTTGGGATGATTGTACCTATAACTTATATTGCCAGTTGACTTTTATTCGGTGGGTCCATGTTCCTTTTTTTACGTGACCATAGGGGGAATAGCATTCTTGGAGCATTGCTTTTGTGCGTGTGTTTGCCGATAATACTCCAAGGATATGAACGATGTCTGATAGGTCTTATAGCCTCGGTGCATTTACTATTTGTATATTTTGGATTATCGTCTCAAAAACTATTTCAGTTTGTTTGTATTTACGACGTAATTATTCGGAAGTTTTGTCGTTTGTGTTACAACGAGTTATTTTTATTATTTATTTTTGAAAAAAAAAATTACACCAACGCTGTTTAAAAATCAGGATGTTACACTACCGTTGGGCAAACTAATACTTGAAAATTGTCTAAAATATTATTAATGATTGACACCGTCCTTCAAAACATAGAAGCTCATAGTTTTCCTTGCTATGATCGGTGTTTATTTTTATCAAATTGACACCAATTATTTTGAACATTATAACAAGAATGATCGTAAACTTCTATGGAGTAGATGTCAATTATTGTTGAACTTTTACTGTCTCAAACATTATAACAAAAATAATCACAAATTTCTATTGTCTCAAATATTATATCATGATTTATAAGAACCGGTCAACGGTAGACTATTATAGACCTTGTTTAGAAAGAGAGGCATCAATATATATTTTCTTTGATTTGGATGACATCCAATTAAGACTCAAATGGCAAAAGTTATTTTGATGCTTACCAATTGTTGTCAAACTTTGACTCAGTAGAGGACCAACCCTCATCATAAACTATTAAATCATGGTAAAATATGGGAATCACTATTACTCACTTGGGCATTTTAAAAATCATGTTTATTATTGTTTCAAGAAGAACCATTCTCGCCAAGAGTCCAAATAAAACATATAACTAACACCTCAAAAGAAAATGAAGTATAAATAGAAATTCGTTTTATTATATGACTATGTTTATATATTCTATATTGTAGTTAAAAATTATTTCAAGAAACACATATGAAGTGAGTCAGTAAAATCGGTATTTTTGAATTTATAATGCAATAACATGGTAATAAAAAATATCTAATTTATTATTAAATGGTAATAATAACTTAAAATTGATAGTTTCTCACAGTGGACGGATATGTGAAATATCTTATGAATATTTATAGATGTCTATTTTTTCTAAACTTTCATATTTCATAGTTGATCTATAGCTCTTATTATTAAATAGTTTTTACACTTTGGCGGTGCTCCTTAATTTCATATGCTAATGACATATTATATTAGACTCTTTAGTTTTGTTTGAGTTTGGAACGGAGGGAAGGAGAGGACTTTGGAAAAAAGGAAAGAAGAAATGAAAGGAAACAAGAACTTTGGAAAGGATGGATTTTGAAGGGTTTGCTTTTCTTCGTAATACAAAATCATCCTAATTTGGAGGAACTCAAAAGTTGTATTGGAGTGGGACTTCGGAGGGTTTAAACTAATTACTCAAATCATTTCCAAATTGTTATAATATATATAAATTAAAAATATATTAATTATAAAGATTCGTATATCTTTCTCTATTACCTTCTCCCCTTGTAAGTTATATGACTTCTAACCTATAATTAGAAATCATGTACAATTGTAAATTTGACATCTTGAAGAACACAATACAAAGATTATATAGTTCTCTTTTCTTTCATCTTCTATATTTTGCTCTCATTTTAGTTAATTTCATAACACATTATTGATATAATTCACTACCATATGAGTGATGACATAATCAACTTAGAGGTTCTATATTAATAATATTTTTTATGATTATTATCTACTTCTTCTCATGATTATATTCTTTAACATCTTGAAGAACACAATACAAAGATTATATAGTTCTCTTTTCTTTCATCTTCTATATTTTGCTCTCATTTTAGTTAATTTCATAACACATTATTGATATAATTCACTACCATATGAGTGATGACATAATCAACTTAGAGGTTCTATATTAATAATATTTTTTATGATTATTATCTACTTCTTCTCATGATTATATTCTTTGTTGAAAGTTTTATTCCTTTTATTTCATGTTAGTCTTTTATTTTTGCATATAAATTTTATTGAGAAACTTATCTTGTATAATTGTCATTTTTTGTTTTGTTTATTCTTGTTAAATTTCAGAAGAATTACATTTAAAGCATCCCTAGAGGATTGCTCAAAGAATGAATTATTCTTGATAACTATTGACAAATATCACTGTCACTACTAGAAATTCACGTTTTACCATTGGATTTTCCTGCGGATATAAGCTACAAATCCGCAGGAACACACGTTACCTGCAGATTTTCTGACGGAACCAAATCCCCACGTAAAACCTACGTGGATAATTGTTTATTGAGGATTTCTGAATCCGCAGGTAAATTAGCTGCGGATACATCCGCAGGTAAATTAGCTGCGGATACATCCGCAGGTAAATTAGCTGCGGATACATACACAGGAAACTTAAATAAAATCCGCAGGAAATAGTACATAAACTTAAGGAATTTCTTACGATTTTACACACAGAAAAATCTGCAGTACTTTCCTACAAATATGTTCTGAGGGTGATTCCGTAAGTAAATCCACATAAATCAATAGGCTATTGATGAAATTTTTGAATCAAAAATTTTAAATTGTTTATTTTAATATAAATCTATTACAAAATTAAGTTGAACTTCAATAGTCATACATAATTAATAACATGTTTACAAAAAAAAACTTAAAGATAATTAAAGCATGTCCTAAAAAAACTAAAAGTATAACCAAGTCCTACTAAAACAAATTCTACTAAATATGATCTCTACCAAATGTCATCATCACCACTATCTTAACCGCCGTTTGAAGGTTTGCAACTTTATAGTTAGTGACTTTACTACCGTCATCCATGTTCCTCTCAGTTGTGGCAAGGTACAGAAAACTCAGTTTAAATCTACAACAAATAAATTAAATAACCCATCATTTACTAGGGAGGAAAAAGTGCAACAAAATTAATTTCGTAAAAAATATATTTACGTTGCACCTTTTTATCTGGCCCCATTGAAGAGCCCTTGATGGTAGGTTCCATTTGATGATAGTGTTCTTAATTTGCTTGGCAGATTAGCATGCTTTAGATTACCAAGAAGCTAGCATCAATAAATTGCCAAAAAACCTTGCAAAACAAAGAGAATATCAGTGGATGATGAAAGTGTTTCCTAAGCTAGCTTCAATAAATTACCAAGAAATAAAAACATCCAAAAAATAGTACAATAAAGGAAGAAATATACCTTGAGTGCAGAAAATATAAGAGAAGGAACGGTGAAAGGTAAGCGCCTTGGTCCTCCACTAATAATATGTTTCTTTACAGTACATATTATCTGAAGTTCAGAGAGTCACAAGTTAGGTGTAGGAGTTGATAGAAAAATACCAGAGGAATTCAATTAGACTCTTAACACACTTGTAATTACCTTGAACATTTCCTCTGGGTCATGATTATGAAGCATGTTTATGAGACGAGCAACAGAATTTTGTTCCTCGCTGAAATCTTCTTCATCAACCTATAGGTAACATGAAAATAGTGTTAAAATTGGGGTGAGCATGACCAAATACTATACTTATTTAGAAAATATGCATTAAGAATAGATATCTTTAACAAGTTTGGTTTGGTCATATACAAAAAAAATAATTAAGATTTCAAAACATACAGGTTACATAAAGCAACTGTACCTTACAAGCAAAAGGTCAAAAACAATAAGAGTATCAGGCATACCTCATCCTCAGAACTTCCATCCAAATCTATTATAAGCCCTTTTATTAATTCAAATAAAACTTCAACCTACAAAAGCACATAACATTGTTAGATAGATAAAGTTTTATAATGAACCAACAGCAAGGTAATGTACCTTATCAGCAGTAGATATGTAAGTGTTATTCTTCATAATGCTTTGGATAATAACCAGAGCCATGATTTTATTTGTGACATTATCAAGATGATCCATCACACGAGGATAGTTGAAAAGTGTCAGGGCAGTCACAACATCATTGTATTTATCAAGTGGGGCACTTAAAAGTGCAACAACTTGCTTTGTTGCTCTATTGTCGTCGAGCTTTGGTTTTCCAGACAGCTTCCTGACACATGATCCCTGCATAAATTCCATAAAAAATGCAACTTAGCTAATATGAAAGCCATATCCACACAATGCCATATGAAAACAGCAGATCAAGAAGATTATGTGATGTTTGAAAAGTAACTCACCAGTACTTGATCCACATAATCAAGTCGATCTGGATGAACACAGAGAGTAAATGTAAGAAGAGAAACATGCAAAGCTATTGCTCCCACAATAGGCATGTCAACCTGTGCTTCTATCACCTGCAGTCAAATGCAGGTTATGGTCTTGGATTATAGATCCACAGCCCACACAATCAAAAGCATAATTAGCATGCACAAAGAACTGACACTGCTCCTTTCTTTCTCTCCGATTTATTTTCTTTGGGGAATATGGTCTAGTCCTAAAAAATCGGCTGACTACAATATGACACCAAATGAAACCAGGATGACAACATTATATAGCCTTGCCTTTGAGTTATACCTAGGAAACCCATGAATGAACACTTTCAAAAAGCTTCCAACAGTGTGCTGCCAACCCGTACAAGTTCAAAAACATTTTGAAACAAGAACAAGAGATAATAGTACAGAAACCCATGCTTCAAGAATTCTAGAGGTAACATGACATGAATACGTTTTGGTTTAAAGGAACTGATGGAAAACATTAATCTTGAAAGGGGAAAACCATTGGACAAGATCACCACATTTGTTCCTTCGTAGTTAATAGTCTGTAGTTTTATTGGGAGATCTTTTTCTTTAGTTCTCACAGAACATGTATATGTAAAAGTTTCAAACTCGAGAAAATGCAGCTTACCCTGCTTATTGCAGTGCTTAGTTTGGTAAATGCTTCCACTTGCAAAAATTCGGGTAATACCTGAGGCATAAATGATATCAACAAACAAATGGGAGCTTAACTTATGACAAAGGTGCACAAGACTTACTTCAGTACTTGATGCGGCATAATTTGACAACCTGTCCATTAACTGAGATAACACCGTCTTGGTGTCTACTGTGGGCTGCAAATCAGAGCAGAGAAAATGCTTTCAACTTTAAGAAAATCAGAGATAAAAAGAACATTTTGCACTGCCTTCACTCTCACTTATCAGAGAATCCCCCCCACCCACACACACACATATATCTATCTATATATATATATATATGTTCTAAAAGAAATCACATGGATGACCCCCTACTTCCAGTAAAATTCTTGATCGTTCATGCAAAGAAACATGCCACTAGTCGAGCACACTAAAGAAACAAGAAAATAAACAAGGATTGTTTTGGATTGAGAATTTTAAATTTCAGAAATCAATACAGTGAATTTAATTTCATAAATGAAACTTCCTCCATGAAGAAGATTAGAGGCAGAAACAAAATCATTCCTCACAAAGATCAACTATTTTTGTGCTTAAATACCTTATCCGAACACATTGTGTTTTCAAATGTAATCATATATCTTGTACAACATTGCCACAAAATTCAAGGTGTTTATCAAAATTGAATTCAAGAGAGCAGTGGTAGTTGTAGCCACCATTCAAATTGCCTAGATTCATGATCAATCAAACGTATTATCAGCTATTTATAACTCACATGGCTTTGCGTACTTTTAAACCTTAGGGTTGTCTATTTCCAATACAATCATGTTGCTCACCTGCAATTAGGGGCAAGCACCTAAGAGTGTCTCAAGTGTCTGCAAATGGTATTCATCTGGAAAAAACCTGGATTATGCACTCCATGAGATAAAATTGGGCAAGCTCGTCTTTACAGTTGACAACCTGCTCAAGCCAGTTTAGACAGTTGAGAGCCATTATAAAATCAAGACTAACAATAAGAGGAAAAAATACGTTTTAGGGAGAAAAAGTACTTTAATAGACCTGCTCTAGAACACTTGGAAGGACGGTGTCTTTGTACATCTCAAGGTCCACACCATCTATCTGACTCAGTACGTGGAGGTTTTTCCCTACCTAATAATTTGAGAAAAGGAAAACGTGTAACCTATTTGCACAAAGGTATAGCACACAGCTTCATAAGGAGATAGAGTCGCATTTTTGTATTACAAGATCACGAAGCTCGTTCCTTTCTTTATCCTTCTTCTCTCTTACCCGGCCGGGTCCCTGCAGACCAGAAGCCCAATTGAAGGCCTAGCTCAGGATCGCCAAAGATTAAGCATGATTTAGTAGCACCATAACACCTGCATGGCCAAAAATCATGTTCTCATGATTTATTTTTACCTCTATGGCTATGTCATGCAAGTACTGTGGTGCTATGCATCTGGTAAAACAAGATTAGATAAGAGGGAAAGAAGCTTAAAGAACCTGATGTTGCAATCGAACCCAGAGCTGATTCATTTCTGAGAAATTCTCTAGAACAAATTCAACTGCATCCTTCACACTGCCATAATCCCTGCATGAAAAAGCATCCGCACCCAATCCCCATTAATTTAATTCTTGTTCACCAAAACATAACATCAAAAATATAAATTATTCCATGTTCAAAATAGAAACCAAATACATGGTTACATGTAGGAGGGGGAAGTACAAACTTCTTTGAATATAGACTCACTAACACACGATATTCAAAAACTATTAATGAATTACAACCAAGTAAAGATGGCCTTACCCTTCTTCATCACATATACTAAATTCAAATAAAAATAAAACACTCCAATAAATTGACAAAAGGGGAATGAGTAAGAACTAAGAACCCTAGCTAGCTAGATCTCCATTAATTAAATAAAAAATAAATTTTACATTTCAAATATTGAAATTGTTCCTTTCTTCAATTCCCCTTTTTTCACACAAACTCATGACGTCCAACTCGTCCTATTGACACTGAAATCCAGTAATTAATTAACTAGAGAGAACGAACAATTAATACCAAAATTGTCCAACCTAAAAATTACAGAAAAAGGAACGAAATTAGGGTTTCTTACCAAGAGTGTGCTTGTTATTATGCATCCAAACCTTAAGCACATTTCTCTTGATACAATTCTCAACACAGAAGTGTTCAATTGCAGCTTCATCTTGTTTCTGGATTCTCCATCCAATCTGTTCCGCAAATGCAAGCATCCTATCCTTCTGTTCTTGAGTGAACTTTGTTCTAAACCTTTTATTCGTTCCACTTCCGCCACCGCCACCGCTGCTACTCGGATTTGAAACGTCATCATCTTCTCTACTGAATCCTCCACCCGATGCAGTAGGTGGAAGTGCTAATGGATGATGTTGTGATAGCAGTGGAGTTACCAAGTGGTGGTGGAGGTATCCCAAGTGGCTGGCTATGGTTGAGATGCAACTGCGAGGTGTGACGATTGGAATAGGTGCGACGGCGAGAACAATAGTTAGATTTCTGGGTTTCTGAAATGAGTTCTGAGAACAATAGTTATATGCTGGAAAATAGGGTTTCATATTCTTTTAATAGGTCTTCTAAAAAATTAAACAATTTTAATATGCACATTTTCCTTTCCTTTTTTACAAATAAATATAATAACTTTATTTTTTGAAACCTCTATACTAAATTTAAAAATTAGTATGTTTTGACTAAAAACTAAAATATCAATAATTAATTAATAAGTCAATTAATTTAATAATATTTTAAATTTAATACGTGAAATTTTTTAGAATTCTATCTTTTAATTTTATTTTAAAATAACATTTTTTATTATAATTTTAATGAAAACTAAAAATAATATTTTTATCAAAAAAACATTTTATTTAATTACTGAGTTCATTTTATTTAATTACTATAAAATTTAAAAATTATAATAATATTACTAGCTAGGAATAGATATCAAAATTCACCCTCGTACTTGTCCCGAATTTTAATTTTCGGGAAAATTCACACCCTCGCAAAAACTCAAAAGAATTTTTCGCTACAAATTAAGACAATTTCGTGGATATTGTGAATTATATTGCCATCTTTAATTGTAAAACTTATCTTATTTTTTTAATTTGTTTAAAAAATAATTCTATTTATTTATATAAAAATAAAAACTACACTACTTTGTTAATAGAGAAAATAAAATGTTAGCATAAAATTTTACCTGCGGAATTTGCTACGGAACTTTCCTGTGGAACCATGCTGTAGATAAATTTTGCTACGGAAGCAAAGTCTCATGTAGATCGCTAGCTGACAAAAACTTTACCTGCCGTTTTATCTGCGGAAGAGGAGACCGCTGGAAAATCCTTAAGTATTACCCGAAAATATTTTCGCAGGTAAAACACTGATTTCTAGAGTGTGTGATATAGTTACTGAAGAATTGATATTCAAGCATTGCTATAAGATTGCTCAAAATATGTCTTTTTTTGGCCATCATTGAGAATTTTGGTATAATTCTTGAAGAACTAATAATTTAATATCAAACAATATCAAATATCCTTGTAGAATTATAAAATGTGAGATTTTTAACGATCACAATTTATAAATAGTTGTGATTAAGTTCCTGATATATAAGATATCTTTGATCTTAGTGTTAATTTAAAAGAAATAAAATGAGAGAAACTGCATATATTTTTATCGCACTCAAATATACTTCTGAAGTAGCAATTTTGATAAAGACTTTCAAGAATATTTTGAGAGATTGATCATAAAAATTGTCATTGAACAAAAAGAGAAATTATTGAACAAAATTATGAAAGGCCACATGATAGATTATATAACCAATGTTATGGTTATGATAATTGGTGTGCTAGAGATTACCATTGATTTGGTGTTGATGAATTACAAGTGAAGGTGATAAAATTACTATTGATATGATATTGATAAATTGTAAGTGATTGTAATATTGATAAATTTAGTATGATTTGTGGTATGGTCTTTTCTATAATGGCATCACAAATAATATATAATAAAGAAATAAGAAGATGTGTAATATAAAGATGTCATTTCAAGAGAAACAAATATAAAAGGATTAGTGGTATGATAAGTTTCTTGAGAATTAAATTTATGCTCTCACTTTTTCTTTTTGTTACCTCAATATTTTAACTTGTATGAAATAAAAATAAACATATATGTTATATGATAAAAAAAAATTAATGTAAGATAAAATCAATATATATATATATCCTAAATGTTAGTTGTGAGTTATGTTTAGTGGTATACTTTTTGGAATCTTCTAAATCTAATTATCTTAAATTTTTAAAATGTTCTTGTTGGATATGAAGTAGTATTAAGTTTACTTTTTGAAAGTTATTTATGATTGAATATATATAATATATATTTTAAACATGTCTATTTTCATATATATAAGTGAAAAATATGTGTTGCTAAATGACTTGTATAAAATTCTTGTATATATATAGGTGTATTTTTGTTTGTGCAACTTCTAAAGAACAAAAACAATGTCATATGCTTTATATATAAGTGTATTTTATTTTTTGATTTAATTTATATTTTTTTAAATAACATATGTCATATGGTTTATAAAGTTTTATTTATTGAATAAATTATGTTCACATATTTTATGTAAATGATCATCTTTGATATGTGGATAATAATGCAAAAGAGAAATTAAGTCATTAAAATATATATTAAATTATTTCATTTGGTTATAAAATTTTACAAATTATGTTTATATATTATGGAAACAATTGGACCATGTATATTATCATATTGAAGTTTGTTCAGCCATCTCGGATCTATTATGATTCGAAAAATATAGAATTTTTTATGCACACATGTTTGAAGAAATCTTCACCTTCATGTTGATTGTGAAGTTCAATTTGTAATGGTGGCGGGAAGGTGTATATGAACCAATATTGGAATCAACATCAAAAGATGATATTGTATACACCACGCCCTCCTATATTTGGTCCTTAAATTTATAAATAAAGGTATTTCTTATACTTGCACCAATTATGTGTTCATGTGTAATAAATGTACAACACATATTAATGTTGAATAAAAAAAGATGAACAAATTTACATCTTAATAATGGCACCATTCTATTGAGAAGATGTTGCAGGTGAAGGAGGTTATTGCCACTGCTTATGATTGGTTAGCAACTATTCCTACAAAAAGTTGGTGTAAGCACGCTTTTTCGTTTTATTCTAGGTGTGATGTGTTGATGAATAATTTGAGCAAGTCTTTGAATGTCACCTATCTATTGAAAAGAGATAAACCAATTATTATAATGTTTGAGTGGTTTATAACTTATTTAATGGGAAGGTTTGCAACACTATGGAAAAAGGTGAGGAGTTATAAAGGTGAGACAATGCCAAAACCATTGAAAAAGCTAGATTTGAAGGTTGAAAAAGTGGAAATTGGCTTGCCACATTTTCTGATAAACTAACCTTTGAAGTCACTCATACTCTATTTACTTATAAGTTTATTGTTGATTTGGAAAAATACGGTTACACTTGCAATTATTGGAAATTGGTTGAAATACCTTGTAAGTATGTCATTGTTGCAATAACTAGAAAATAAGACGATCCTACAAATTATGTTCATAGGTATAATAGAAGGAACCTAAGGGACAAAATCCTTACCGGTACCTACAAAGAAAAAATTCCAATAAATGACTTAATCCTTGTAGAACATCAAAAATGCAAACCAAGTTCCAACACAATTGGATGCACCAACCCCTGATCAAGTTCCAGTACCAACTTGACCAAGTGACACCGAGTCCGGAACAAGTCCATCAACCAATTATTGAATTGATAATTGAACTTGACTTGCTAGCTTTACTTTTGCTTGGAGATGACCCAGTTGATTGGATTGCTGCAACTTATGCATAAATTGTTAAAAACAAGTTGGGTTGAAGAATAATGAATGACCTTTAATTGTTTTGATGATAACAAAAAATTATTTTATGGAAACAATTTATAGCACTAATAAATTTAATTAAGTGTGCAGTTCCATTGTTATAAATTTTAAAGACCTTACGTTGCATTCTCTAATGATTTGAGAAGATAAATAAGGAAAACAAGACAACACTCTCAAAAATCTGTTAAAGTTGTGACTAACTCAGTTAAACTTGCCCCTGAAGAATCTGTTAAATCAAGCTCATTTTGATAATTATGTGTTGTTGAATCTAGAAAGTAGTTGATCGTCTAGTGAAGGCGTCAAGTCAACACTTTGACAACACTATAATAAAAAGTCAACTTTGGTAAGTCAACTATTGAGTCTAGAACTTTGAAGAGATCCTATCATATCCATGTACTCTTTTTCATAAATAGATTTTCCATTTTCATCTTTGTCTAATGAAGAAGATGGATGCAAGGGAGTAATCATTTTCATCTTTTATATAGTTTTTTTGACATATAAAAATGTCATCTTCATGTTGCTTAATCTGCAAGCCAAGAAACTATCTTAATTCTTCCATCTTACTCATTTCAAATTTGCACGACTTTTGAAAAAGTATCACACATTTTCTCATTAGTTGAGCCAAATATAATATCATCAACATATACTTGAACAATATGTAAATTATTTTTATTATTTTCTTGGACAGTGTAGTGTCAATTTTTCCTCTAGAAAATCCGTTTTTAATTAAAAAGGAACTAATTCGTTCATACCAAGATCTTGGTGCTTGTTTTAAATCATATAGAGCTTTGGAGAGTTTAAAAATATGATATGATTTTGATTGATCTTCAAAATCGGGAGGTTGACGCACATAAATTTGTTCGTTTAAAAAACCATTTAAGAATGCACTTTTAACATCCATTTGAAAGAGTTTGATAAGTTTATGAGATGCATATGCATGAAGAATTTGTATGGCTTCTAACCTTGCAACAGGAGCAAAAGTTTCATCATAATCTATACATTCTTATTGATTGTAACCTTGAGCAACCAACCTTGTTTTGTTTCTCACAACCTTACTTTCTTCATCTAGTTTGTTTATGAATACTCATCTTGTTCCTATGATGGTTTGATCTTGCGAATTTGGAACCATATTCCAAACTTCACTCTTTTCGAATTGAAGAAGTTATTCCTTCATCGTTTCAATCCAAGATTTATCAACTATGACTTCTTTGGTTGATTTTGGTTTAATTTGGGAGATCATTGCCATGTTGTTGTTGCCATCATCCTTAAATGACATTCTTGTTCTAATGTTCTTCTTTTTCCTCATATTTTTTTACTCAAATCAAGATCATCAAATAATATATGCATGTTGATTTCAATAATTTTGGTTTTTAAATTAAAAACACGATAACCTTTAGAATCGGTTGAGTACCCCAAAAATATAGCTTTGTCCGATTTTGCATCAAACATTCCAAGAGTTTCTTTGTTATTCAAGATATAACAATAACAACCAAAAATGTGAAAATATGTGATGTTTGCCTTCTGTTTTTTCAAATTTCATATGGTGTTTTGTCTATGATATTTCTTATTAATACACGCTTTAAAATGTAACATGATGTATTGATAGTTTCAGCTCAAAAGTACTTTTCAACATTAGACTTTTCCAAGATTGTTCTTTCCATTTCTACTAAGGTTCTATTTTTTTTTTCTTTCAACAACTCTATTTTGTTGAGGAGTTCTTGCACAAGATAGATTATGAGAAATGTCAAGTTCTTCAAGGAAGGTTTTAAAAGAAGCATTTATGAATTATGCTCCATGATCATTTATTATAGAAATGATGCTGAAATCTTTTTCATTTTATACCTTATTACAAAAGATTTTGAAGGCATCAAAAGCATCATCTTTTTATTTTGAAAATAATACCCAAGTGTATCGTGAGAAATCATCAACAATAACAAAACCATATTTCATTCCTTCTAAACTTGTTGTTTTAACAGGGCCAAAAAGATCAGTGTGAATCAACTCATGAATTTTGTTTGTGGAGATGAACTCTTTTGAATGAAAACTAATTTTGACTTGTTTTCCCTTAGCACATGCTTCACATACTTTATCTTTTTCAAAATTCAGTTTTGGTAATCCTCTAACGAGTTCAAGTTTTGAAATTTTTGAAATGGTTTTCATGCTAACATGACATGTTCGCTTAAGCCAAATCCATTTATCTTATTGATAGACATGAAATAGGATTCATCAAGATATAAATCATGGAACTTTTTCTTTCTAGTTCCAGAATAAGTACTTCCTCATTATATGTTTTTATGATTTCACATAGGTTAGGTTTGAAAATAACTTCAAAGCCATTGTCACATAGTTGACTTGTGCTTAAGAGATTATGTTTCAGACCTTCCAAATATTGAACATCAGTTATTTGAGCATAATTTTCCTTACCATTTGTTCTTTTACCTTTAATCTGAGCTTGATTATCATTCCCGAAGGTGACTGATGCTCCACCTTTCTTGATAAAGGACATGAAGCGATTTATTATCTGTCATATGTCTTGAACAACTACTGTCTAAGAACCATGATTTTTTCTTAACACTTTGAAATCCAACCAGCATGATTTGTTATATTAACTTTAGGTACCCATTTGGTCTTGGGTCTTTAAGGGTTAGTTTTAAATTTTGATTCCTTCTTAATATGACATGTTGATTTAGAGTGGCCAATATTAGAATAGGAGGAACATCTAGTGGTTTGTTTTTGAAAAGGTTTAGAAAACTGAGTTTTAACAAGTTTAGGTAAAATTCCATAACAATCTCATTTTGCTGCATTAGCTGGAGAACGTTCTCCTTTTTTAAGATTTTGAAAAATCTTTGTTTTTGCTCTAGAATGTTCTTATTTTTTGAAGATCTTTTTGTTCCTGATTTTCTCATCTTTTTTCTTAAAATAACATGCAAATTCCAGATGCACTATCTTGCTTCAATATGAACATTTGATTTTGTATTTACCTTTTTTTCTTTCTAAAAAAAAAATTCATACATTTTGGTTTTTTTATTTTCATCGAAACCAAGATAAGCTTTATCAAATATCCCTACTTGACATCCCATCATTTTTTGAAATATTTCAATGGCTCTAATGAAAATTAACGAATCATTTTTAAGAATTTCAACTTCAGCTTTAAGGAAAATGTTCTCCTTTTGAAATGCAGAATATTCTTGACTTTCTTGATTTTCAATTTTAAAATCTTTGAGTTGAGATTCTTTTGGTTTTTTAATGATCTTTTTAAACTTTGCATTCATAACCTGTGTTTTCTCTTTCTCTTTTTTGTCTTTGTGAAATTTTTCTTTTAAAGAACTACACTTTTGAACAAGAAAGTTTGAATCATTTAGCAAGTTATCAAATTCTTTTTCCATTTGTTCACACAAGAGACAAGGTTCATAATTCGTTACCTCATTTTCTTATATATCTGCCATTAAGTATATGTTGGCTTCTTCATCTTCATCTTCATAAGATTCATCTGAGCTATCCCATGTAGCCATCATTTAGTTCTTTTTAAAAGGAAACTTGTTTAGTGGTTTTTTACTTAGGGGACATTCCAATTTGTAATGTCTCAATTTATTACATCCAAAACATGTGATTGGATCTTGTCCACTCTAGTTTTGGGACTTTCTCTTTTGTTTGGAAATCCTTTCTTGATCTAATCTCTTCTTCTCATCATTCTTTGAATTCTTCTAACGAGAAGGGCAATTTCTTCATCAACATTTTCTTGTCTTGTTTCTTCTAATTCTTCTTCTGTTTGTGTTGGTATACTTTCTGGAGATGCTTTAAATGTTATTACTTTTCCTTTCTTGATTGTTTTATCTTCTCATAACAATACTTCATGTGCTCTTAAAGTTCCAATTAGTTCTTCTGATGCAAGTACTTCAGATTTTTGGCTTGACTTATAGTTGCCACCATCGGTCTCCATATGGCTAGAAGACATCTCATGATTTTTCTTACTTTGTCTTGTACTATAAGTAAGCTTTGCCAAGAGAACACATATCATTTACTATAATTGTGAACCTTGAGTAGATCTCATCAATGATTTCTCCTTCGTTCATTTTGAACAGCTCAAACTTCCTTATGCCAATGCTTATTCTTGTTTCTTTGACATTCATTGTTCCTTTATGATGAATTTGTAGTGTGTCTCATACTTCTTTAGCAGTTGTGCATTCATCAACTCTTTCACTTTCTTCCATGTTCAAAGCACATAATAAGTATAATTGAGCTTTAGAATTTAGGAGTACCTTAGTTTTGTCTTTAGGTGTCTAGTCTTTTTCTTTCTTTTCAACAGTGATTAAATCATTTTGATCAACTCTGGGTTTGAAATCTCCATCTGTAATGATGCGCCACATTCCTATATCTTGAGATTTCAGAAATAGCTGCATCTTGTTCTTCCATAAGTAGTAATTTGTTCCATCAAAGTAAGGTGGTCTGTTTGAAGATTCTCCTTCAACATGTATTTTTTTTTTTTTGACATTTTTTCTTCTAGATCTTTTCTCTAACACTTGTTAAAGTGTTTAATCTTTTAAAGACCTTGCTTTGTTGTCAATTGAAGTACCGATATCAATTTACAAGGAAGGGAGTTTGAATTGTAAATTCACATTTTTAAAATTTTCTGTTAAAATCTTATGAAAATTACTCAAAATGGATCTTAGTTATGAAAATAGAAAACGGATAACGTTCTTGGTTCTGGAAATAGAAAACGGAGAACGTTCATGGTTAGTTAAAATCACAATTTTAGCTTATCCATTTAACTTGATAATCAAAATAACTGAACTAAATAGAGATAAGGAAGAGATACCACACAAAGATATATTCTGGTTCATCCAACTCGGGCTACATCAAGTCCTCACAATTGTGAGATTTTCCACTAAGTGTTCAAATAGAGAACATTCTTGGTTTTACACAGTTTTTTTTGTTAAGATCAACCTTGATCTATAACAATGATTCATTTCCACCCAAAAAGATTCAATTAAGCCACCTATCAATCTTGAGAGGATTGTACAATTCACCTTTTAATCATAAAATGATTTTTACAAAACTACTCAAACTATAAACAACCCTTATAATTTTGAGTTTACACAATAATGATTTAAAGAGATTGGTAGAATCTAAGTATGCTCAACTCGTGTTCGAGAATATATTCTTGATAAAATAATTCAGTAATATGATTGTAAAAATCATTTCTAGGTTAAAACATGAAGATTGTAATCGATCAAAGTGCGATCAAGAAAAAATGTGTGAATGATAATATTTTGGTTCTGAAGCCCCCTTCTTCGTGATTAACATTGCTACTTCACACCTTTCTTGTCTTTTTCTCTCTACATAAATTGTTTTTGTTACTAAACATGTGAACAAACCTGCTCTTGAACTAATAATTGGAATTGTGTTTGTTGAAAACTCTGTAAGTTGAATTTGTATATTTCATGTAGGGATGGGAATAGGCTAGGCCGTCCGTAGGGGCCTATGGCCTGGCCTGGCCTGACCTATTTAATAAAAAGGCTAGGCTCAGGCTGTTTTTAAAGCCTATTTATTTAAATAGGTCAGGCTCAGGCTTATAAAAAAGTCTGTTAGGCCTAACAGGCCGGCCTATATATATGTATTATTTATTAATATTATTTTTTATTATTATATTAATAATATTATTTTCTATTTTAAATTCTATCAATTAGGCAATCACTTACTAATTATTCCATATTCAGTAGTCGTTCCATATTCGATAGCAGTTCTATATTTGGTAATCGCTTTATATTCAGTAACTGTTCAATTAGTCAATCACTTAGTAGTTGTTCCTTATTTGTTTAAGAAGTAATAATGAATTCGTTTAAAAAAGGCTTTTAAAAAGGCTTCCAGGCCAGGCCAAACTATTAAAAAGACCAGACTTAGGTCGAAATAAAAGCCTATGATAGGCCGTAGGCCAGGCTTAGGCCGAAAAAATAAATCGTAGGCCAGACTCAGGCCTTTCAAAGCCTGGTCTGGCCTATTCCCACCCCTAATTTCATGTGAAGACAACTATTCCTAATTTTGTATTTGTGTTTGTTATTGTAGGAAAAAGACAAATCAAAACAACCTATCTGAATATGGTGGTAAATCTGATTCAAAGGCGGAAAGTTGTATGCGGTCACTTAAGAAATTGAAAACATGGGAATAAATTAGCAAAAGTCTCACACAATGAACACAACTAGAAAAATGGAGTTTTTTTTGGATAGAAACTGTTTTTATTCAACTTTTTGAAATGTAATTCCAAAATTGAATGTTTATTTTGATGTATGGAAATACTATGGAATAGGTCTGTACAGTTTAAGTTGATAGAACCTTTAATTTGATAGAACCTTTAATTTGATACTTCTATTTTGATGGAACCTTTGATTTTTTATTCGATTAGTTAATGTAAATGTTGCACCCTTTTTTATATCAGAAGTGCTTATATTTTGAAAGTTATGTGCTAGTCACATATTGAAAATGGTGTTTCTATTTTAATACTTTAATTATGATGTGGTTTTTGTAAGTATTATTGAAAGGTTTTAACATATAAAGTTTAACAATTGTTTTTAATTTAAAGGTACTATTAAGAGGTTTTAGCAGGTTTTTTTTAATTGTTTTATAGACTTGACTATAAAAAAGTACACTATAACAACCATATAGTTTTTTATAGTTTAAATATGTATTTGATTCATGTAAATATATAGTTTAAATATGTATTTATTTGGATATAATTCTTGTAAAATCATTTCGACTTTTATCTTTAATGTCAATTAATGTTACTAAAAAAAATATTTTATATTATTAATTAATAAATTTATTAATTATTATTTAATAATTAATATTATTTTATAATATAATATGCCGAATTATTTAATGTAATATAAGCATGCATTTAAGAATGTTTTAACATGAATTGTTCACATCATTTATTATTTTTATTTTTTTCTGTCTCCTATTATGGTCAACTAAACCCATTTCTTGTGAACTACACTGACATAATTGCATATAAGCATACCAATGAATAAATAATTGCTAATTAGTCCTACCATTCTTTTTCCATAAAAATATAGTCATACAATTTAATGATAGGAGTGTCAAAGATTCTTTGAACATCCTAATGGATTATGTGTTGGTGACAAATTTTTCTTTTCAATCACAATTTTTTGTCATCATCATTTGCTTCAATTTTTTTTCTTCTTCATTTTGGCAACCACTTCTTTGTAATTTCATTGAGGCATAAGACATAGTCGATGAACTCGTTTTGGTAACCGCAAATTTCATGATAACAATGAGAAAAAATTATGGTTGTTGAATGTGGTTGTGTTTCACGAAGGCAAAAGAGATTTTATAAGGAGAAGGGGGTTTCACGATGAAGAAGAAAAAAGGGTTCATTTTGGAGATTTTATGAACTTGGTTTTTTTTTTCATTTTGAAATAATAAGTTAATAATTTAATATAATAATAAGTCAACAAGTAATAATAATAATAATAATAATAATAATAATAATAATAATAATAATAATATGCGTACACTGTCATGTCAACAATCCTTAGTCAGTTTTACCTCAATGATTAAAAGTGGTGACTGAAATTTTTGGGACTAATGTTTGAAGAAAATATTTATTGAGACAAAAAATGAAACTCTAAATAGTTATAGGGACTAAAAACATTCTTAACCTTAGGTTTTAGAGGACATCATCAGAAGAATTCACTAGAGAAAGTGACAAGAGGAAGTCACCAGAAGAACTGAAAAGATTAAAGGAAACGAAATCAAATCAATCAACGAAATCATCATAATCAGACAAATGCACGTTTTGGAAAAGTATGTGCATATGCCTCTCTTAACATGCTTATGTTAGTTCAACGTGTTTCGAGTAGTTCAACATGATTTTTTGGCAGCTCAACATGTTTTTGGTAAATCAGGTTGCCTTTAAAGAATTTTGTGCCTTTGAAAACTTAGCATGTATCTGGAGTTTCCATGCCTCTGATGAATAGTAACTTTTTCATGCCTCTGATGAACATAACTTTTCTATGTCTCTGATGATCAATAACGTTTCTATGCCTCTAATGAACAATACTTCTGTATGCTTTTGTTGAACAATACTTTTGCATGCCTCTAATGAATAGTACTTTTAGCATGCTTATAAGGAATATTAATTTTAAGTATGCCTCTGAAGTCTATTATTCAAGCCTGTCTCTAAAGTTCATATTCCGCTAGCTCAAATAATTGCAACATGTTCCAAAATATTGTCTCTCATAAGCAGCCTCTGAAGATGCACTAACACTGATAATGCAACAAAGGTGAAGTTGGCTATGCCACTAGTCAATGATTATCATGGAATGTCAAAGGTTCTAAATAGATTGCTCAAAATAGAATGGACGTAGCTACCAAGAATAAACCCATAATTGTTCCTGTCCAAATCAAATCAAGCATATGAAAGAAGACTCAAGTGAATCAATTTGCAAATGCAATCTGAATAAATATGCACAATATCTTTCTAGAAGAATTGCTAAAATCATAATCGAAAATAAAGAATTGGCTAAAGGTCATATTATCAAAACATATATTTTAGAATTAGATAAGGCACAATTTTTCTAAGTATTTAGAGTTTAAGGTTTTAAGTTCTAGCACACTACTCGTTCAAAGTAAAACAAACTAAGCGTTGTAGTGTGGGAAAATCATTATATCAAATATCAAGGTGCAAACACGAGAAATGAGGTTGAATTGTGTTTACCAAAGTTGATAACTTTTTGATAATTTATAAAAACATAATAGTTTCGCTTTGGTTACTTACTTGAAGTAGAAGCAATCAGATTCAGAGGCAACAAACAATGAAAACATAAATAAATTAACACGTAGATTTATCATGATTAACACTACGCGAAAAATACGATTTTACAACGCTTTTTTTAATCCATTTACAGCGCTTTTTCAACAAAAAAAAGCGTTGTGGAATCGAGCGTTGTAAAAGATACAACGGCGCTTTAAAAAAGCGCTATAAAACATGTAAATATAATGTGCGCTTGTTATGCACATTTTACAACGCTTTTTCAAAAAAACGATGTAAAATGTGCACCCAGTATATGCATTATAGGTGCACAATTTTACAGCGCTTTTTTAAAAAAGCGCTGTAAAATGCACACCCAATATATGAGTTATAGGTGTGCATTTTACAGTGTTTTTGGGTGTACATTTTACAACGCTTCTTCAAAAAAAGCGTTGTAAAATGTGCACCCAGTATATTCATTATAGGTACATATTTTACAACGTTTTTTTTTGAAAAAGCGCTATAAAATGCACACCCAATATATGAATTATGGGTGTGCATTTTACAGCGTTTTTGCAAAAAACCGCTGTAAAATGTGCAATTTTTTTTTAAAACGTAAATTAAATTTTTGAAAAGCGTTTTTTAGCTTTTTATGGCTTTTTTTTAGAAAGCGCTGTCTTTTATCTTTTTATCCAAAATTATTTTGATCCATAATCAGTTCAGACAACAACAAAACATATTTAAATACCATAAGCAGTTCACACAATCAGTAGATAAAAAACAGAACTCTTTAATTTAATTAACATAGATGTTACTCTGTAACTCTGTAATTTACAACCTAATTAACTACATTCAGATACATATATATAACCTAATTTACAACCTAATTAACTACATATTCATATACATGTTCATATATTGTGTCATATGATCATATACATATAATAACTAACAGAATATACAGAATATGCACTAGCTACCATATAATATTCAGATCCCTTGCCCAGCAGCATGCTATTTCCCAGAAAATTAAATAATTTTCATTTCAAGCACATACTGACACCAGTCTTCCTTTAATTCCATTAGATCTTCCTCAGTGTATGATGGACTGGAATTGTCAAAGTACTACAATATAAAAATTGAACATATTAAGTTAGTGTCAAATATATAGATAATTTATATGTGAAAATCATATAATGAAAATACCGTACCGTTTCTGGGATAATAGTTTTATTCTTGTCAACAATCTCCTTCATGAATCGCAATATGTAGTACCCACAGTCGATGTTGTTTCATTTTACTTCTTCTAAGCGGATTTTTTACAATGAACTTCACACTAAAATAAGTACTAAGCACTAAGTAATATAAAGTTTAACGGGTGCCTTTACAAAAACTGAAACCTTGAATTTTGAATACTTATAAAACTTTGAGTTTGTATGGTTTTCTAAGTTGTTGTGTTGTAGATTACTCTTCATAATTGATCCCTTAATATAACATGAATTAGGGTTTTAATATTGTCCCAAACAAATTATGAGTGTGTCTTCCTTGTGCGATTTCAAGAGAAATCTTCACAAAAAATAAACCTGGATAGATACAGATTAGGAATATGACCTTTAAAGCTTGATTAATTCCAGAATGAATCTTCAACCAAATATTCTAGAAAGATTATGTGTGAGAATGTCCAAATAGTGCTTAAAAATAATTCTCCTAGAATCTTTTAAGTGTATCTTGATAGATATGGTTGGGCATATGATCGTTGAAACTTGATTAATTTCAAAAAAAATCTTCAACAAATATTCTAGAATGGTTTATGTGCAAGAATGTTAAGATAACTCTTGAAAACAATTCTCCTTGAATTTTCTGAGCGTATCTTGATAGATATGGTTTTGGAATATGAGAGTTGAAGCTTGAATAATTCCAAAATGAATCTTCAACCAAATCTTCTAGAACGATTCTGTGCGAGAATGTTTAGATAGTATTTAAAAATAATCCTATTTGAATCTTCTTTCATAAGCTTGGTTTAAAGTAGTGAGATCATAATAAAATCTATTATCATACCATTATATCCATGAAACAACTTAGTCTTCAACAGAGTGTTGATTTTCCATCAGAGTCGTTGGCTTTTTTCATCTAAACATAACTTGATCATTAGAGTCATATGTTATGTTGCTTGGTTCAGGTAGTTAGAGACAGAGGCATAACTACATGATTTAGAACTAGTGGCATGGGCAACATCACCTTATTGCATCTTCAGAGCATTGCGAATCAGATGCAACATCTTAGAACAAGTTGTAGTCTTTAGAGCGAGCGAAACATGAGATTCAGAGTTATTGTTGTAGGTGCTTCAAAGGCATGCTTCAAACTTCATAAGCAAACACACAGAAGCTTTAGAGAGACACTAGACAGACGCTTGAGAAACAAATCTTCATAGTTTTTGCAGCTGAAAAAGCTCTCACAAATGATTTTTTTTTTTGATACAGTCACAAAGTTGTTGGTGGGAAACGCTATTTGAATTTATGGCGGTCAATACCATCACAACATACTTGATTAATTGAAAATATCAGTAGAATTTGTGGCGGCATATACCCTCACAAAATCAGAACGTTGAAGCATTGTGAGGGTTTAGGCTGCCATAAAATATGATTGTTGCATCTTTTGGGATGATATTAGCCACCACACAAACACCCTTTCTAATTGCCTAGGTTGTCGCACAATCAAAAGTACCGTTGGCTTTTTTAGGTTGCTTTGACTGCCATAAATACCCTATTTTCTCTCTATATATCACTCTTCTTCTCATTTCTTATTTATACTTTTCTCTCTAAATTTTCTTTCTACCATCTCTCCAAAATTTCTCTCAATTTTCATTCTACAAATATTTTTTCTTAGCTTATATTTTTCATCAACTTTTCTCTCTAAATTCTCTCTTGAGTTTCTGGAAGTCTTTATTCTATGTTTGTTATTTAACTTTTTTTTTTTATTTGAAGTTATTTATTTAATGAATATCATTTTATTTTTATTTTGACAGTGATGTTATTTTGTTGATTGCGAAAAGCAACTATTTGTTCGTAAACTTCAAGTCAGACACTACCCTACATCAAATTAGTATATAATGCATTTTAAATATAAATTAGTAATTTATATAATTATTATTAAAAAAACTTATGGTTATAAATTATTTTTAGTGGGTTAATATTTTATGTAGAATATATTATTTTTAAAAATAGTTATAATATTATATTTAAACTATAGTGTTAGTAAAATTTGTTAAGAGAAAGTACTAGTAAAATATTTAAATTGTAATTGATAGTCAAATTAAAATGTAGTTATTATTTAAAATGTTGTTGAAATGTTTTTATTTTTATTTTTATTATAGTTATTTTAACTACTATAATTTAGGCTAAATAGCACAAGCAGTCCTTTAACTTAATTTCAGTTAACATTTTAGTCATTTATCTTTTTTTTTTCTTTTCAATTTAGTCATTCATTTTAATTTTAAGTGACAATTTGATCTTTTAAGTTTTAAAATATTGACAATTTTATCATTTTTTCTACAAAATTTCAAAAAATTCATCAAAATTTTCAAACAAAACCCATAAAATTAATAATCATCTTCAATATAATACAAATTTCATCAAATGCATAACTCAAATATTCAAATAAACTCATATTTTCATCTCTAACAACATAAAATTCATCAAATAAAGAATAAAAATATGAGTTCATTTAAAGATTTAAGTTATACATTTGATGAAATTTGTATTTTATTGAAGATAATAATTAATTTTATGGGTTTCATTTGAAAACTTTTGATAACTTTTTTGAATTTTTGTTAAAAAAAAGATAATATTATTGACATTTTAAAACATAAAAGATCAAATTGTTACTTAAAATTAAAATAAAGAACCAAATCGCAAAAAAATAAAATAAATAAATAAATAAATGACTAAAACGTTAACTAAAATTAAGTTATGAAATCGCGGGTGTTATTTAGTTTATAATTTATCATGTTAGTAAAATAGAATTTTATTAAGAAATTGTAATTTTTATGTATAATATTTTTATTTAAATTTTATTTTCAATTTTTAAATTGTATTAATATTAATTTTTATAATATTCTTTTATTATTAATTTTTATTCTTTGTGGATGCCTAGTCTTCCCAAATAATAACGAAAAATATAATATTTGCTACCGTTTTGACCGCCACAAAATTTTGTGATTGAGTTATTTGTAGCTGTCTTAAACTGTCACAAATATGTCAAGTTTTTTCCCTTTGTGGGAGCTTTTAACCGCCGCAAATAATTAAAAAAAGATAGTGATATTTTTGTTATCATCAAAAGAAGATGAATGAATTGTTTATATATTCAACCTAGTTCTAACTATGGATGTCTATTGGAAAGTGATAACAAATGCACATATTGATAAATATAATGTGATAGTCGACTGAATGACAGCTCAATATGTTCGATGTGTAAAGAGAGCAAACCTTCCCTTATTTACTATCATAGCTTTTTTTTTTAAAACAAAGTAGGCTACATATCTATATAGTAAAAATAAAAAATCGGTTATTCATCATTGTATAAGAAAGTAGACTATAATGGATTCAATGGGAAGTAAATGATACTCACGTGAAGGGTTGCAAGTAGTAGTAAAATAAAATAAAATATTAAACATAAAAGATTTAATATTAACTATAAATTTCAGGCGGTTATTATTTCCATCGTTAGAATAAAATAGCGAAACCATGTTGAAATTCAACAACTGATTTTACTCATTTTTCACTTCCTTCACTGGCATTGAAAAAGCTCTCAAGCACAACAATGACTAGTTCTTCTTAAGTGTATCTACACTGAAACTACTTCATACTGTTAGAGAAAATGGTCAAAATTCAAAGTTTCAAGCTGTTACTTGTGTTGCAAGTAAGACAGAAAATGTGTTTTGCTTTGAAATAAATTCAATATTATTTAAGCTATGCTATTTATACATGACTTTGTCCTCATTCATTCTAACTATCTTCTAACCAACTAACTAACTAAGCAAGTGGTTAGTTAGTCAGTTATCATATGTAACTAATGCATTACTTGAGTTACAAGTAATCTAACAATTTCCTTAATTCAAGTATCTAAGTGATATTACACCTAGCATTTGTTTAAGTTCCTCAAATCTATTTGTCCTCAATGTCTTTGTCATGATAGCAATCACTTTTATGGTAGTATATGAGTTTTAGTTTGCATCTTCCAACTTGATCTTTTAAGAAGTGAAACTTTGTTTCAATATGTTGTCTTCTTCCATGAGATACAAGATTCTTTAGTAGATTTATGGTTGAGATGTTGTCTATCAACAATGGTATTGGTCTGCATACTTCAATTCTCAATTGTGTTGTCAATGATTCCACTCACACTATTTGGCAGGCTGCATAACTGCCAACAATGTACTCAGCCTCACACGATGACAATGCTAACTGGTTGCTTCTTTGAGTTCCATTCTATTGGAGATTTCATGAACTTGAATGCATAGTCTGGTGTGCTTCTTCTATCACTCTTATCTTTACACCGATAAGAATCTTAATAGCCCACTAAGTCTTCATTTTCTTGCCTGAAATCTGTTGCGAACAAAATTTCATTCTCCAATGTGCCTTTGAATGTATCTCATTATCCTCTTGGCTGCCATCCAGTGGGAATACTTGGGATTTTCCATGAATATGCTAATAACACCCACACTATAGCAAATATTAGGTGTTGTATTGCACACATACCTTAAGAAACCAACAATTTGCTTGAATAGAGCAGTGTCAACCAACTTTTCTTCAATTTCTTTTCCCAACTTAACATTGATCTCAATTGGAGTGACAACAGAATTGCAGCCAACCATGTTGTACCTTCTTAGAATTTCTCTAGCATGTTTCTTCTAATGCATCAACAACCCTCATTCCGTCTCTATGAATTCAATGCCCACGAAATAGCTTCGTTTGTCCAAATCTGACATTTCAAACTCATCCATCATGATTTTTATAAACTATTCAATTGCCTTCATGTTCCTGCTAGTTACAAGCAAGTCATCAACACATAGGCACAATAGGTGCATTTGGTGAAGCCAATGGTGATTAGAAATGAGTCAATTCTTTTGTTACAAGCTCTTGGGGCTTGCATCAAACCATAAAGGGTTTTCCTTAATATGAGCACTTTATCCTCATTTCCCTTAATCACAAATCCTAGTGGTTGAGAGACACGCACTTCTTCACTAGTATGCACTAGTTGATGATATCTTACTAGTATCATGGATTCACTTTTGTCATGCAATTTCTTTATCTTCTAGTCTGGCACATGTTTAAAGCATAGAGCACCGAATGTTCTCAAGTGCCCCACTGTTGGTCTTCTTCCACTCTAGATCTCCTCTAGTACCTTCTATGGAAACTTTTCTGTTGGATACTTTTTTAAGATGCAGGCAACAGTTGATGAAACCTCACTTGTATGACAAATATTTTTCCTTTAGCTTACTTCTAGTCATGTCTAAGATGGTTCTATTTCTTCTTTCAGCTAGGCCATTGTGCTGAGGTGTGTAAGAAGAAGACACCTCATATTCCATGCCATTTTTAACATAAAATTCCTTAAATTGATGTTATTTACACACACCACCTCCATTTGTTATTAGCACCTTGATAGTTTCTCCATTATTATTTTGAAGTTCTTGAATATTTCCAATGCTTCATCTTTGATTTTTATCAAATAAATCCACAATATTCTATTGAATTCATCAACAAAAGTTATGAAGTACTTATTACCTCCTAATGATGGTACTTCAAATGGTCCATAAATGTCACTATGAACAATTTCAAGACACTTCTTTGTCCTTGCTTGCACTTGTGATTGAAGAAGTTCCTTGATTGTTTTCCTAACATACACACTTCAAACACCTTCTCAGGGACATCAATAATTGGAATTCGACTAACCATTCTTTTTATTCCCAACTGCTAGTTCACCAAATTCGGGCTACATCCAATCCTCACAACTGTGAGATTTTCCACTAAGTGTTCAAAACAAAAAACCTTCTTGGTTTTACAACACCTAGCTCAAATTAACCTTGATCTATTATAAAGTTAAAACCTTTCCACCTAGAAATAAGTTCAATCAGGTCACCTATCAACCTTGATAGGATTTCTTACAATCTATCCAAACTATACTAAACTCTTACAGTTCAAGTTTTACAATAATGATGAGATTGTTTTGTTAGAATATGAAAAGACTTAACACTTGTTTGAGTTCTAATTCTTTGACAGAAAAATACACGAGAATGATTCTAAGAATCGAATGGGAAAAATCAAAATTGATTCAATGTATATGAGTGAGAGAAATTCAAGTATGATTGAAATGAGTAATGAATTTTCTTAGTACTTGAAGCTCTAATTTTTCCTTGAGCTTGGCCTTCCTTTTATAGGTGTATTAGAGCATTTAATAATAATAAAAAAAATTTGTTGGTAGTGCTCTGTCAGTTTTGACCAAAGACCAATTTATATAAATAACAATATTCCAGCCTTTGAACACTTTATGAAATCTGTTTGACTAAGAGTTTTTATTCATTCTTGATTAAATTTATTTTGTGTTTAATGATCCTTTATACCTCATATATATTTGTTGATGGTACTGCTTCGATATGGATATTTGATTCTGCCAAAATAGTTTGGAGAATGATGACAATCTGCTAGAGAATGATGCTGAAATTATGGAGACTGATGATCATTCTAAAGACTGGTATGATCATTCTAGAGACTGATCTGATCATTTTGGAGACTGATGGTCATTCTAGAGACTGATGAGAACTTTATGCAGATTGATGTTATCATTATGGAGATTGATGTTTAACATGCTGGAGAATGATGATAACATGCTGGAGATTTATGTCAACATGTTGGAGAATGATCAGAATGATGTCAAGAATGTTCTTCGTTCTTGACAGTCAAGCTGGAGAAGGTTCATATATTTTTGGTCTTGCTAATTCGTGATCTTATCTCTTTGTGATTCGAGTAGTTTCTTTGAATTTGATCATCTCAGCTTGTTCCTTGTCAAGTTCGATGATATATATGTAAAATCCAGATGCTAAAACTTCTTTTAACTAGGGGAAATTAATTGATTTTGGAGAGGTGATGATCATTTTTGAAACTGGAGAACATTCTCCATTTTCCAGATTTTGTTAAGAATGTTCTCCATCCTTGTGTGTTTAGTTTCTTGTCTTTTTATGTTGATTTCTTTGCTTTGTTTAAATCCTATCTTTAAATTAATACACTCAAAAGCACAAGTTAAATTAACATAACATTTAGAATCATAATCAACATTCTTAATTAATTTTTTATTTTTTTTCATCAAAATATTAAATTGAAATTTTATCTCAACACATTTATCAAGATTGGGTTGAGTTGTTCTATCACACAAAACTAAAAATTAGTGATGCAGATGGTGGGATAGAAATAAAAAATAATATAAAAATAAGATAATAATAAAATAAGATAACGACAATATTAGTATTATCGTATTTTATATTTGATACACACCTGATAAAAAATAATCTAATATTATTTTATCATAACTTGTGTTTGATATACATTTCGTTGTTACATGATATAATATATATAATTAAATTAGTATTTATAATTGTATATTATTATTTAAATAATAAAATTACCATTATAAAATAAATATATACTATTATTTGAATGATAAAATTATCATTACAAAATAATTATATACTATTTTTTCAAAAAACTTTACACTAGTACTCATAAATATTATAAATTAATAAATTAACAAAAAAAAATACTAAAATGAAATTAAATAAATATTAAGTGAATTTTATATTAAAAAATAATTTCAATTTTTTTAAATCATGGATAATCAAAATAGTTCTATTATATTTGTTGTTGGATAAGCTATAT
>JBBPBS010000749.1:313089-344985 GCA_037974835.1 Cicer judaicum
ATATATATATATATATATATATATATATATATGAACATGAAAAAACTCTCCTTATAAAATAATTGTATTTATTTTAAAAAATTTAAATTAATATTCAAAATTAAATTTTGATTTATAATTTATTAGATTATATAAAATGACAAAACTATTCTTGTCATAAATCATACATATTATTTTAAAATTATTTATTAATATTGTAAGTAAATTTAATATCAAATTGTATTGTTTTTTATTTATATTTTAATTTATTATATTCAATTTTGTAAATTTTGAGGCTATATTTTATATGGAAAATTAATCTTATTGGTTTCTAATGCAACTCATATTCAAAATAAAAATTGTAAGTACCGACATATGATATGATAGAATTCAAGAATATCTTATTATATTTTATTGATTCATCAAACACTAGATTGAGATAAAATATGATAAATAAATTCTATTATGTCTCTTATCATATTTATCAAACGAGTCCTTAAGTTAAAATAAAAAATTTCATCGGCTAAATTACATTCGCGGTCCCTTAATTTAATTTCAAGTAACGTTTTAGTCCTTTATCTTTTTTTTTTCTCAAGTTAGTACTTTATTTTAATTTTAAGTGACAATTTGATATTTTATCTTTTAAAATGTCAACAATGTTGTCCTTTTTTTTGTTGCAAAAATTCAAAAACATCATCAAATTTTTCAAACAAAACCCATAAAATTCATTATCATCTTTAATAAAATACAAATTTAATCAAATTCATAATTTAAATATTGAAATAAACTCATATTTTCATTCTTTATTTGATGTTGTTGGAGATGAAAATATGAATATATTTGAATATTTGAGTTATGGATTTGATAAAACATTTTGAGTTATGGTTGAAAATTTTGATGATTTTTTTGAATTTTTGTATAAAAAAGGATAACATTGTTGAAATTTTAAAACATAAAATATCAAATTGTCACTTAAAATTAAAATAAAGGTCCAACTCGGGAAAAAAAGAAGTTAAAAGATTAAAATGTTATTTAAAATTAAGTCAAGGGACCACAGATGTAATTTAGCCAAATTACATCCAAACACATACTTAAACATCCTTAATGCTTAGTTTTGTGCATTTTATGGTAATATAAACATCACGAGAATTATAGTTTGTCACAATATTCAATGTCATATACTCAATTAGACTTCTAATTCAAAATACAATTTAGATTTTAAATTTAAAAATGAGAAATAGGATATTGTGTATTAGTCCTATGCTAAAAAATAGTCAATATCTAGTTGTGTGCACTTAGAAAAATGTTATCTAGTTATTTCTTTTTTATTTAGAATGTGGATTTAGATTTAATAACAAGAAATAGTGTACTACGAAATTAAATTAAATATTTTTATTAATTAAAATTTTTTTTCTCCCATAAACTCTTGAAGTTAAAAATAATAATAAAATTAGAAAAATGTTATCTACTTATTTCTTCTTTATTTAGAATGTGGATTTAGATTTAATAATAAGAAATAGTGTACAATTAAATATTTTTATTAATTCAAAATTTTTTCTCCCATAAACTCTTGAAGCTAAAAATAATAATAAAATAAACTACTTCAAAATAGACTATTCTCTTTATTAATAATATAAATATAAATTTACTAAGTATATGCTGGCTTGATAACTTTAATTTTTTAATTGAATAGAATTTTAAAATAATTTTAGTAAAGAAAAGTCTATCATAACATTAGCTATTCTCAGCTATTCTCACCCTCGAGAGCTATTTTCATTCCCACCCATCTACATCCAAACCCACCTCCACGTCAACTCCTATCCTGAAACTACCAAAAACACCCTCACCTATTTCACTACACAATTCTATAATCTCAAAATTCCCCAAATTGCCCTCTCCTCGTTTTACAATCAAAACAAAATCACTCAACAAGATCTTCTTCTTCATTTTCTTCTTCTTCCACGACTTCGAAAATCACCGCAAAATCACAATCTGATATTTTCATAAGGCAATGCCTTGCTCTTCTTTCACTTCTACTATTAGTAGCGATAACAATAATAATAGCAACAAAAACAACAACAACGAAAATAATAATAATAATAATAAGAATAAGAAGAAAAACGATGGTTCTTCTCTCCTCGATTTCAAGCTGAACGAATCCACCTTTTTAGCTTCACTCATGCCGAAGAAAGAAATCGGAGTCGATCGATTTCTCGATTCTTATCCTAGTTACGATGGTCGCGGTGCTCTCATCGCTATTTTCGGTACTTTTACTACTCCGTTGACTTTCATTTCCATACTCTTTTATCATTTGTTTTTAATTATATGTTTAATATTAAATTTTGAGCAGTAAAATTAAATCTCGAGTTAGCAAAAGGTTTAGTGTGAGTTTGGATTAATTTATTCTATATTTAACATTAACACATCTTATGTTATGAGTAAATACTTTAGGAAATTATATTATGGACCACAGTTCATGACCGAAGATTCTTAAAAAATGTTTAAAATTCTAACGACAAAAAAAAAAAAAAAGATAAATATGTATAGCGTGTTGAATTGAAGGTCACCAGGTCTTATACATAAAGAAGGGGAGGGATATGAATCATTACTTCTCAATAGTATAGTCAACAATGAATCACTGGATTCGGATAATTGTTAAATACCGGTCTACAATGAATCAATTATTAAGTTCCACATTGAATCAATTAGTAAGTTCCACATTGAATCACTTATTGGTTAGAATTTCTGAAATTTTTTAAATACTGTTCTATAGTGAATCACTTATTAAGGTCTACTGTGAATCACTTATTCGTTGGAGTTTCTGATAATTTTTAAATATTGGTCTATGGTGAATGATTTATTAAGGTAGTCCACAGTAGAACTCCAAATTCTAAATACATAAGTTGGAGGGAATGAATCAATCAATCTATTCATTTACATCAACAATATTTCGAAGTCATCTATGAAATTATAAAATGCTAATCCAATTGATGGTTGATATTTTCAGGGACTATAAAATGGATTTGAAATTAACTAAACAATGTTAGAAAGACGAACCTAATTAACGTTTTGACACTTCGAGGATCATTTTGGAATATTAATTATGTGAAAGACTAAGTTGATATGGTCTTAAAGTTCATGGACAAAATTGGGAATTTACTCCACCTTAGGTTATATAATTGAATTAAACTTTTAGAAAGAAATGTTTTCTTTTAAATGAATCAAAACAAAACATGCATTTGGTCTTTGTTTGAAATTAGTTGTGTATTTGATTTGCTTGACTAAAATTGGTGGACTAGGAAATGTATTGTAAATTTTAAAAATAAAATTCTGAAGATGTGCTGCATTAATTTATTGGAGTTTGTGGTTGTTAGAATTGAAGTTCTGAAATAATGTAGTTATTTCCTTTTGCAACTGAATGTGGTTTGGGATTTAATGTTAGGATAGCGAGTAGTTCAAAGAGTAGCAATGGATTTGAAGAGGGAAAATCAATTGCATTGACTTAATAACTAACTGGTTGATTATGGACTGGTTGGGCTAGTGAAGTAAGTTAAGTGCTTTGTTATGGTTTTATTCACTTTTAGAGAAGGAAATTACATGTGTGCTTGTGCGTCCCGAGTATTGCAAAGCTGTAATATGCTGTATTTTTCTCTTCTTTTCTTAGTCGGGTTCGTATTTCTTAATTGTATTTTTTTTCGCGGACGAGTTCTTCATTCTTGTTCATTGTTCTCTGTAGACTTTAGAGTCCTATATTAAAATTTAGTTTGCTTAAATTAATGAATTGTAAATTTTGCATATGCATAATTGTGTAAATTTTTTAGTTGCAGACTTGATCTGTTCTGTTATTGACTAAGTTTCCATTTAATTTACGGCTACTAAAATGTTATTTGTTGTAATAAAGATATTTCTTGTATTCTAATGTAATGTTTTATGATATAATTGTATTGTTTTAGTGGTTCATATTCTATATTTGTTCAATCATTGTATCTGGCATCTGCATGTTTACAGATTCTGGCATAGACCCGGCTGTTGATGGATTACAGGTTACCTCAGATGGAAAACCAAAAGTTCTTGATGTCATTGATTGGTAAACATAAAACCACTTCATGTTGAATTTTTAGCTGGTTATACTTTTGAGTTGTACTGGTTTTCTAACAAAGATACTACACCTCTTCTTTTTTCAGCACTGGCAGTGGTGATATTGATACCTCAAAGGTCGTAAAGGCAAATGCCGATGGTTGTATTTGTGGGGCATCAGGTTAGTTCTAGGGAATATCAAGTAGGCTGTATATACAGATCATTGTAGCAACTAGTGAGACATTCTTCAATATTCTTAAAATTTGGGTTGAGCCTAATTCAACCCTACAAAACTGGCTTATAAGGCGAGGAATGCCTCTCACTGAGAAATACTTCTTCAGGCCATATCACATCCATTGTGGGACTCTTACCAAATATATTGTAGTAATTTCTTGAAATGGCATTCTTTAAAGAAAACAACATACACACTTATTGATGACCTACCAGGCTACCTCCTTGTTTTGGGGTGAAAGAAGAATAATATTGTTATTCCAATAGCCCAAAGATGAATGATTTATATATTTTAATAAAATATATTAAACTTTGCGAACAATGAATTTAAAATATATTAAACTCTGCAAACAACGAAAAAATGAACTTGTGTATGGCATACCAACTAGAAGAGATATAAGAAGAAAAGTTAAACTTGTCCTTTAATGTAGTCTGCTACGTTTTTGATTTGAAAATTTTGTTATTTATTTGTGCTGGGTTCTATTATATGTTTTCATGGGCATAATTATCAGTTTATGGTGTTTGGTAGGCTAAGGGAAGAGTGAGAGCGGGGATTCTGTTAGAAGGGAGGTTGCATCCCTTCAAAATGCTTCCTTTTCAGTATTTTTGATTTCTTTTTGATTTCATCCATTCATCATTTCCTTGTACTAATTGATTTCTTTCATTGTTCAGCAATGGCAGTGGGAGTAGGGGGATTTTTCTATTGTAAATTCAATAAAATAAAAGTTTCCTATCCATCATTTTTACTGTTTTCATAACAATGAAGCAGTGTTCCATTTTTTAATTTGCAGAATAATGAATATAAAAATATCTTGAAATCGTTCTTATTTTCTTGATTGTGGAAACACCTGCTTTGTTCTATTGTTCTGAAGATATTAATATTGGAAAACACTCTTCCTGACAGTTGTTATTTTTATTTTTTGAAAGAAAAACTGTTTCTGGAAACAACCAAACAAGCCCTAAAGTTTTCTTCATTCAACTAGTACCAGTATGATGAAGTATTTATTTTTTCTTTCCACTTTCCTGTTGAGTATATTTTTGTTTCTTACTAAATGCCTCCTGTGCCTTTACCTAGCTGCTTTTTTCTTCCATCTTTTCTTTTCTTGCCGGTCACGAAAAATTATTTACAGGGGCATCTTTGATTATCAATACTTCATGGAAAAATCCTTCTGGTGAATGGCGCGTGGGTTATAAATTGGTTTATGAGCTCTTTACAGAAGATTTGACCTCTCGTTTGAAGGTAGCATTACAGTTCTATGTACTATTTTAGTTCTCTTTAGGACTCTCACCTCTGGCTAATAGATCTAATTTTTGTTTTGTCCTCCTGAATTTTTCATTGGCAGAAAGAAAGAAAGAAAAAGTGGGATGAGAAAAACCAGGAGGAAATTGCGAGGGCTGTAAAACAACTTGCTGATTTTGATCAGGTTCATTGTAAAATTTGATTGACTCTTTTTACATGTACCAGAATCATAGAACCTCAAATTACATATTATGTGCTCATTAGTTAGCATTATTCTACAATAGACTTGTATTGAAGAGGAATGAGTTCTCAAGTACCATTTCTCTCAAGTGGACAGTTGACAAATGTCATTGATTGTAGCTTGTTTCTCACTTGGATGGTACATAACATCACCTACATTCTATGGAACTAACACAAGACAAGAAAATAAACAAGCATAACGTGAGAGATAAATACTAATAATCGATGACATAATGAGAGGAACAATTACAAGTTGAAAGTATATGATAGAAACCAGAATTTTATTGGCTATAATTGATGAGCTCCACTTGTAAGAAAGGCAGTCAGAGTTGACGGCGACAGATGACTGTATGAAGACAAAAACCTGAAAGACTGAAAAAAAAAGGTGGTGCTGTCGGCGGCATCTGCCGCCGCCGGCAGCGATAGTGAAGCACAAAGACGGGTCATAGAATCAGAACCTGCTCTGATACCATGTAAAATACGATTAAATTTATGTGTTTCTTGTCTCTCTAATGAGATCACACACCTTCTTATTTATAATGATGCTGCAATAATAACATTCAATGCTTAGGAAGTTGTATTGACTAGGACTACTAACAATTAGCCTAGGATATTGCACAATCAAGGAATAATTAAAACATACACTGAATTTTAACAGTTTGCATTTTATTATATTTCATCTGCTTATTCCATGTAACTCAAAACATTATGCATTGCATTTTCTAGCAACACATCAAGGTGGATGATGCAAAACTTAAGAGGGTTCGTGAAGATCTACAACATAGGCTTGATCTTTTGAGGAGGCAATCTGAGGTAGGTATTATCACGTCACACGACTTTGTTTCTCTTTTGGTACTGCTGCGTTTTCCAGTCCTTGAAATAGGAAATGAGTAGTTCATTGAAACAATGAAATTCATGTTTTTTTCGCTGAATGCTCAAATAAGACATTTATGCTGTGTCAAAATTTTGTCTATTGAAATTCCTTACTTTGAAAAGGGAATGCTGTGTGTTCCAGAGCTATGACGACAAAGGACCCATTGTAGATGCTGTTGTCTGGCATGATGGAGAGGTTTGGAGGGTTGCCCTTGACACGCAGAGTCTTGAAGATGATTCAAATTGTGGAATGCTTGCTAATTTTGTGCCTTTAACTAATTATAGGTACACATAGTATCTGGTTTAAATTTTTTACAAATGTCTATTTTTGTTTATAGCTTTTGTGCAGAGATGTCTTGTGTCATTGGCAGACACTTAGTTTTGGCAAGAGATATCCTACCCTAATGAATTTTTAATTCACCAGTCACTGAATACAGCCCCTGATTTGAAAACCATATCTTCCTATTGATTCATAGCTAGTTTTATTTATTTATTGTGCAACAAAATGCTACTGTACGATTGTATATTTAAAGATGTATGCCAGTGTGAGACCAGTTGCATGGAATGGATGCCTCAGTGAGTTTTCTTGTGTTTCCTGAAATATTTCTATATTTTGGAACAAGTCTACATTAACCTTTTTATTGTATGTACATAATGTACTGAACTTATTTATTTATTTTATGATTGTACACTCATATTTAACAGTTTAGATGACATTCCACTAACATCACTTCTCAATATATTTGATTACACTGCGTTTTTCGATTTCTATACTGTTGTGTATAACCAAAAAAAATCACATAGATAATGTTATAATTTCCTAGGAAAGGAGCACCTAACAATTAAGCAGGAAAGGTTATTCATTCCCCACCTTTTTCATAATTAATCTGTTCCTGAATAATATACTTTACCATTGAGGAAATTTATGTGGTCTAGCTATTGAATCAATTACCATTTTTTTACTATAAAGTATCGTATAAATCTTAATTCTTAAATGATTACAATGCTAACTATGACAGCCTTTTTCTTTCAGGATTGAGAGGAAACATGGCGTCTTCAGCAAATTAGATGCTTGTACATTTGTTGTTAATGTATATAATAATGGGAATATTTTAAGTGTTGTAACAGACTGCTCCCCTCATGCCACCCATGTTGCTGGTATAGCTGCTGCTTTCCACCCAAAGGTACTGATATATAATTTGATCTGTAGAATGCATTTCTGATGAGGGATAGTATACTTTTTGATACATGATATTGTTTTTAGGAGCCTTTGTTGAATGGAGTTGCACCTGGCGCACAATTAATATCTTGTAAAATTGGGGACTCCCGCTTAGGTTCAATGGAAACTGGAACTGGTTTGATTCGGGCACTGATAGCTGCTGTAGAGGTGCATAAAATATGTTTTTTCCTCTTCAGTTGATTGTCCTTGATATTCCAGTTAATGCTATTTAATTGCCTGTGTTATTTGTGTGTTTGCCAAACTTTGTTATTGTGTGGTATAAGAAAGACATGAACACTCCATGTTTCTTTTTCAGCATAAATGCGACCTTATCAATATGAGTTATGGTGAAGCAACTTTACTGCCCGACTATGGACGCTTTGTTGACCTAGTGAATGAGGTATTTTCTTGAGTTTTTGATTTTAAATGGGCACATCTTTCTTTTCTTTGCCATTTTCTATTTTCTTATTATAGATGCTTTGGTTGTTTTACATCTAGGTGGTGAACAAGCATCGTCTGGTATTTGTGAGCAGTGCTGGTAATAGTGGTCCAGGATTGAGCACTGTTGGTGCACCTGGTGGTACATCTTCAAGCATCATTGGTGTTGGTGCATATGTTTCTCCTGCTATGGCTGCTGGTGCTCATTGTGTTGTTGAACCTCCATCAGAGGGGCTTGAATACACTTGGTATATTTGTTTTATACATTTTATCCTTTACTTTGTAGTATGGTTTTATGTTAGTATCATTGCATGATTGATTGGGTTAAATTGCAGGTCTAGCCGAGGGCCAACAGCTGATGGAGACCTTGGTGTCTGTATAAGTGCTCCTGGTGGTGCTGTTGCTCCTGTTCCGACGTGGACTCTTCAACGGCGCATGCTCATGAATGGGACATCAATGGCATCTCCATCAGCTTGTGGAGGAATTGCATTGCTCATAAGTGCAATGAAGGTTCTCAGTTGCATTTATTTTGCAGCTTATTTTATTTAATGGGTACTACTTTAATCACATATCTATGATTTTCTGATGTGTACGGTCTCATCACAGGCTGAGGGAATTCCTGTGAGTTCATATAGTGTGAGGAAGGCTCTTGAGAATACCTCAGTTCCCATAGGAGATTTACCTGAAGATAAATTATCCACTGGACAAGGGCTTATGCAAGTCGACAAGTTAGATACTTCACTGATTCCTTACATTCATGTAGACCTAGTAAATGATGATTTTATAAGGTTCATATTGACTTAAGTCACATACTTGATGGCAGGGCCTTTGAATATATACAGAAGTGTCAAAACTTTCCATGTGTTCAGTATCAGATAAATATCCAGCAATCTGGAAAAACAAGTGAGTTTACATTCTACTGTGGATATTTCCCCTTTCTCTTGTAAGTTAACCAAAGGAAGGAAATATTGTTTCTCTGTTGGCTTTCCCTTATACTTGTAATGGTTGAAAATGCAGTATATATTAGTAAATATATTTGAGATACTGAAGTATAAAACAAGATAGTTTCTTTTATCCCCCTTTGTTTCTTACGAACCACAGTCCCGTCCGGAAGTACCCATCAGGATGGGGAAAAAACTGTATTTTTGTCCCCAAGTACACATCCGGAGGTAAAAATCATTGTTTTCTGGATGTGTACTTCTGAAGTGTATGTGGGGTGGAAAAAGAAGCTCTCATAAAACAATTCACGCACCTTCACCTAATAACTTAAAAACTTTTGGGATACATGTTTTCAGAGCGTCTATAATCATGTGGTCTAGAGTTCAACCTCCATTCTTTTGATAAAAAAGTTAAATTTAAACCAAAGGTAGGTTGATCCTTTGTGCATTACTCCTGCTTTAAGCCCAAAAGGTCTTTCATGAAAGGTGTATTTTGTATTGCTCATTCTTCACCAATCAGTGTTAGTCATTGCTCATGCTTCCCCTAATAGAGTTGGTTCATGGCATGTTACAACCCATTAAGTTAGATTGCAAACATTGAATTATAAACAACGAAGATTTTTGTCAAATAAGAATATGTGAATTTGTATGTAGCTAATGAAAATGAACTTTGCGTTGCCTAGCATAGAGCTTGAATTTCCTTGCTTCAGTCTACAATTGATAATACAGTTCTATTAGTATTGAATAATTCCTAAATATAACAAATAGCAGTCATCTCACACCTGGCTATCCCAGTTATGGGGTCAGTTGCTCCAGTCTGCTATCTGGGACCGACAAGTATTAGGTATATTTGGGTGTAAAATAACATTATGTTTTGGACTCATTGTTTTGCCTCATACAATTTTGTGTTAACTCAAGTGTTTGACAACCATGAACCCATGATAGATATGCAAGACATGTTGCAACCCATTTGGTAGGATTAAAAGAAAGTTTAATAATGTCCTAAAGTATTTCTATATACGTTAAAACAAGGATGTTTGTAAAGATTGCATGGCTTAACTATGGTAGCATACTTCTGAGGAAGTCAAGATTTCTTTTATCATTGAATAAATTCATCATATGACATGCACAACTAAGGTTAAAGAACTAATAAAATATGAAAGTTTTCGTGTTACTAAGAGCAAGCTTTTAAATTGGCAAACTGACATCCTTTGTATAATTGCTGATGGCAGATCCTTCATCGCGAGGCATCTACCTTAGGGAGCCTAGTGCTTGCCGACAGACTACTGAGGTGAGATCATTCATAAATTTTGTGTGCATCATATCATTGATGATGACAAATATTGAGTTAGGACTTTCAAAACTTGTAAAAATTAAGTGGGAATTCCAATTACTGATGTCTTGTATCTAATCTTGGTTAACCCATACAGGCATCAAATCAAATAATGACAGATTAAAGACTTGATATTTCTAAACTAGTTTACATTCCTTGCTAAGATATGAAGGAACAATAACTGAAAATTCCGTTGTTACAAATTGATGTGGAGTTATATTCTTAGGATATAGAATAAAGGTAATTAGAGTAGTTAGGGTTGTTCGAGAAATTAGTTAGTTGAGGTTGTTATAGCTTTATAGGGCTATCATATATATATATAGAAGGATATATGGATAGAGAGGATTGTGGGGTACTGTAAACATTTGTGAATATAGTAGTGACTCTATTGCGAAGGGGAAGAGTAGAGATCTTCTCTATTTCTTAAAAGAAATGGACATCTCCATTATTATGGTTTTGGTGTATCAATATTTAATTAATATCACATATTTTTTGAAATGTGTGTCTTTATATCACTTATATACCTAAAAAATATAGCAATGGACAACTCTAACTATAGTAATGGACATCTCCATTTCTCAAGGGGAAACCCTTGGAGGAGAGATTTCTCTCCTATTATCTTTTGTCCTTTCTCAATCTTTCAATAAAATAATTCATTCTTTTCCATTTAATTCTTGGGTTCCTAACATGATGAAATTTTATAACTCCTATAATGACACTATTCGGAAAATTAGAACCCAAGAGGTGGGTGGGTCCTATATATTCACAAAATTAGTCTGGGTATGGATCCTTATAAATTCAGAAAATTAGGCTAGCTGTACAATGTTTTACAACATGGTTTGGAGGATATAAATTTTCTTTGCACATTAATCACTTGTGTAGTACAATAAATTGTCAGGGACGGGAAATTAGGATTGCTCTGTTAAAACCCAATCTCAAGAGCAGAGAATTCAATGAATGAATGAGTTCTGGTGCACGATGAGATTAGATGCAGAAATAGGCAAGCTGCACTATATAGTACTTGTGGAGGACCTGAAATAATGAATACTACAAAACAACCTAGTCTTATTCCTCTAAGAGGGGCCAACTAGCTAAATTAGATAGCTGAAGCTAAAGACCTCATGAATTGCATTTTTAAGACCTTGTGTAGTCTGGACCTTAGAGTCCTGAAGTGACTCTGGAATGGTTTTTGACTCTCCAAAATCAGTTGAATTCGAATCGGAAACTTCATCATGATTCTTATCAATTTTCTCTTGATTAGAGGGAGATTCATGAATAACTGTGTTGCCTCTTAGTTCAATGTTGGGGATATGATCAACAAAAGGAGAGTTAACAACACGATTATTAATATTACCCTAAACCTTGTATATTCCTGAAGAAAGTAAAAGGCAAAATACTTTCATATTTTATTACTACAGCCCTAAGCTGTTTATATAGGAAAAAAAATTACAATAGTAATACTAAGTAATAATGACATAATTATAAAATAAAAATAAACATAATAATATAAAATAAAAGATAATCAAATTTTATTTCTCTTTATTCTTCAACACCCTCCCTCAAGTTGGTTTATAAATATCTGTCATGCCCAACTTGGCTATAAGTTGTTCAAAATTGAGTCTTGCCAAACCTTTTGTCAAGATATCAATAATTTGATGATTGGAAGTCACAAATGGCAGACATATAATTCTAGCATCAGTTTTTTCTTATGAAATGGCGGTCAATCTCAATGTGCTTGGTTCTATCATATTGTACAGGGTTGTGAGCTATACTTATTGCTGCTTTGCTATCACATAACAATTTTAAGGGTGAGTCAACTTTCATTTTCAATTTGTCCAAGAGTTTACGAATCCATAAAAGTTCACAGATTCCTCGAGCCATTGCGCTGAATTCAGCTTCTGCACTGCTTCGAGCAACAACCCCTTGTTTCTTACTTCTCCAAGTAACTAAATTTCTCCAAACATAGGCACAATATCTAGTGGTGGATTTTCTATCAGTAATTGATCTTGCTCAATCAACTTCTGTAAATATAGAGACTTCTCTGTCGTTAATTTTCTTGAAGCACAAACCCTTTCCAAGATTGGATGTCAAGTATCTTAAGATCCGATAAACTACCTCCAAGTGTTATTCTTAAAGAGAATGCATGAATTGACTTACAACATCACAAAGAAAGCGATGTCAGGTCTAGTGAGGGCTAGATAAATAAGTTTGCCGACTAACCACTGGTATCTTTCAATCTCAACAGGAACACAACCATTCTCTCAAAGTTTAGCTCTTAATTCCATAGGAGTATCTGCTAGTCTACACCCACTCATCTCAGTTTCGTGCAAGAGATCTAAGATGTATTTTCTTTGAGAAACAACAATTCCCTTCTTTGAGCGAGCAACTTCCATACCAAGAAAATATTTAAGTGCGCCTAAATCTTTGATCTCAAATTCTTTTGTCAAATTTTTCTTTAATCTTTCCATCTCAACAATGTCATCTCCTGTGAGAATAATATCATCTACATATACAATTAGAATTGCAATTTTACCAACATTAGAGAACTTCACGAACATAGTATGGTCTGATTATATATCCTTGCCTTTTGACCGACTGGGTGAATTTTTCAAACCAAGCGGGGATTGCTTGAGACCTTAAAGGGATTTTTGTAGTTTGCACATATTTGAACCAAATTTATCTTCAAAGTCAGGTGGACTATCCATGTATACTTCCTCCTCCAAATCACCATTCAGAAAAGCATTCTTTACATCAAGTTGGTTAAGAGACCAATCTAAATTCACTGTCAAGGACAAGAGAACTCTAATAGTGTTTAAATTGGCAACGGGAGAAAAAGTCTTTGAGTAATCAATTCCCTATGTCTGAGTAAACCCTTTAGCAACCAAACGTGCCTTGTATCTTTCAACTGTGTTATCTGAATTATTTTTCACAGTAAATACTCATTTACAGCCAACAATATTCTTTCTTGTAGGTAGCGTCATGACTCTCCAAGTTTGATTCTTTTCAAGAGCTCTCATCTCCTCAAGAACAACTTCCTTCCACTTTGGAATTTTTAGAGTCTCTTGTATATTTTTTGGAATTTCTACAGCAGACAACTTAAGGTAAATGCATCAAATGAAATAGACAATTTTGAGTATGACACATAATTAGACAAAGGATATTTAGTACATGATCTAACAGGTTTTCTAATTGCACTAGGAAGGTCTATATCAGGATACTCGACATAACTCTTAAGAATAGAAGAAGACTTACCTGTTTATGGTTTCTTCTTTCAAAGACATTTTCCTTCCAAATAGGGTCAATTGTAGTAAACCTGCTTTGTGTCTCTTTATCTGAGTCATTATGTTGTGGCATTTCAGGTGGTCCTTCGTTATTATTGAAATAAAAAATTTGATCATTGTGATTTTGATTTGAAATTGTTGCCTCCGAATCTGTCGAAATCTCATTCATAAGTGGATTGAGTTCCAATACGGATTCTTGGACATTTTCTTTTGATGCATCAATATAAGTCTCAAAATTTTGTGACAACACTATATCACTTAAAGTAATGATGTTTTCAATAGTAAAAGATGAATCTTCCTTAACATTTCTCCATTGAAGATGAATGTCAGTAAAAAATGGTTGATCTTCAACAAAAGTAACATTTATGGTTACAAAAATTCTTTTTGATTTTGGTTCAAAACACCGATGCCCCTACTGAGTTAGAGAGTAACCGGTAAATACACATTTTATTGCTCGTGGGTCGAGTTTGTCAAGTTGTTTATGTGCATGAACAAAAGCAGTGCAACCAAAAACTTTTAGTGGCAAATCAGCAGAGACACTAGTCAAAGGAAAATAATTTCGAAAAACATCAAGAAGGGTATGAAAATCTAAAACTTTAGATGACATTCGATTAACTAAATATGATGCAGTTAAAATAGCTTTACCCCACAAATATTTTGGAACCTTATTTGCAAATAGTAAAACTCTAGCAACCTCAAGAAGATGTCTATTCTTTCTCTTTGCAATTCCATTTTGTTGGGGTATATTAACACAAGAACTTTGATGAACAAACTCGACAAGAACTTCTAGCAATCTCATGAATTGCATTTTTAAGACCTTGGTTACCTGCACAAGGACTAAGAATAAAACAAACTCGACTCTTCAATCATATGATCAGTAGCACCATAATCGATAATCCAAGTATGGATGTGAGTGCCACTAAGTAGAGCAGTATTTGGAAAATTACCTTTGAGATATTGAGCAATAAGAAGTTTGAGACTCAAGGAGTTTGTACAATTGATCTAATTGTTCCTTGGCGAAAGGAGATGGGCTCGAAGGAAACTGCTTCTCTTGATCAGAGGTACCAGCTTGGAGAGCATGACCTTTGTTTCCTCCTTTTTTCTTCCAATTTAGAGGTTTTCCATGGAGCTTCCAACATGTATCATGTGTGTGCCATGGACATTTGCAATGTTTGCACCATGGTTTTTTGCTATCTCTCTTCCCGTCATCATTCTTAGTGACTAGGGCATATCTTTCAACCTCAATAACAGAAGGTGACTTACCCATCATAACACATTGTCTCACTTCTTCTCTTCTAACTTCGGAGAATGCTTCTCGAAGTGATGACAATGGAATCTTTCCCAATATTCTACCTCAGACTTCATTAAGCCCAACCAAGAACATGAATACTCGGTCGTTCTTCTGTCTCTTAATAAACAAAACACTGTCGTCAAAATACTTTCAATGATCATCATAGCAGAAATCCAATTCTTGCCATAGTGTCATCAACTCATTATAATAGGTAGTGATATCTCTACCTCCTTGTTTGAGATAAAAAATTTGAGAAGAAGTCTAAATGTCGGAGTATGTTTCTTTGACAGCCTCCCAAACTTCCTTTGCAGTAGGCAAAAACATAAAAGGTTTTTTAATTGTTGATTTCATATTACTAAGCAGCCAAACAACAATAACAGAGTTCTCAGATTTCCAAAACCTGTAATTTGGATCAGTTGTGGCATATTTTCCCTTACCGTCTAGTATCAATCTTGCGATTCGACATAATATTTCCATTGAATTTCTGGATTTCAACCTTGAGGGCATCAGAAGTTCCTTCATGGCCAAACAAATTGGAAAAACCATTCCAGTTGCCATTGCCGCTGCCACTGCCACTGCCTAAACCAATATTGTTGGCGTTGTTGACTAACTTTTTTTACATTCACCGGAACTCCAACAGGGTGAGTTTTGCCCTGTCCATTAGAATATTTTTGACATTTATTGTCGGAATGCCCTCAACCTTATAGTTGTCACAAACAACCGTAGTTTTTGATAATCAATGTAAACAAGAAATGCATACCTTTCACGTTCAACAAGAATGAGAGCCCCTCGGATCTTGTATCATGTCAAAATTGACCTAAACTCGAGCAATATGTCCCAACGTTTTTGAGTTTGTTGCTTCATCAAGAGATAAAAGGGTGTTAATACCCGAAGCAATCGTGAAAATGATCTTTGACCTCCAATATTCATGAGGAAGATTATAGATATGAATCCAACATTGAGCCTTTGTGTTTCTAACCAAATCCGAATTGAAATTTTTTGTCTACGAGAATATGTGAAGAAGACCTAGTTTCATATTCCATGTTCCAACTGTTTGGATACTTTGCAAATCCCCATGAGAAGCAAATGAGAAACGTAGAACCGATAACGTAATTGGGGGAATCATCTTTAGACATAGTGGCTTTACCATATTTTTACGGCTCGCCAAACTGAGTTGATATTCATCATTTGGAATTTTGATAGCGAGGGCCGACCTTTAATACAAGGTTTTAGTAACTGTCTCATTGGATTGTTACACGAATTTTTGAGAGCTTGAGCAAAAGACTTCAAGAGGAGCTACAGAGTATTGGCCGAAACTTTTGTGGCTACACTCGCATGTGTTGAGTCACAAAGAGCATACCATGTGAGTTGAGAATTCTGCATGACAGCCATTATTATTAGAATGTGAATCAAGATTGAAAATGCGACAATAAGCAAATGCGAATCAGTAACGCAATCAAATCAAGAACTGGCGAAGCAAGAACCGCTGCCGTCCTGTAACCAAGATGTTAGAATTCAGTGTATGTTTTAATTATTCCTTGATTGTGCAACATCCTAGGCTAATTGTTAGTAGTCCTAGTCAATACAATTTCCTAGACATTGAATATAATTATTGCAGCATCATATAAATAAGGTGTGTGATCTCATTAGAGACATAAGAAACACAAAAATCACATATTTTACAGTACCACCTTTTTCAGTCTTTCAATTTTTTGGCTTCATACAGTCATCTGCCACCATCAACTCCGGCTGCCTTTCTAGCAATCAGCCACGACGCTACAGCTGGCCTCAAAAGCATCGCCTTCACTTTGTGCCAACACCAGTTGCCTCTTTTCTAGTGCGCATCCAAAACCAACAAACACCGCCTCACAATCCTCTGGCGAGCACAACGGTGCTTTTCCTGTCGTCAACCAACACTGCACACGCTGTCACGCACGTTTGTCTTCTCTATGTATGGTCCCACGCACCTCCACCAAATCCGTGTGAGAATGCATGCAACTGTCTCCGGCCCCCTTCTACAAGTCTTTTCATGATGTGGTGATTTTTCAGCAACCTCATTTTTCAACTCTTGATTCCACATTGTATCTGCTGTTGTGAGAACTTAATTTCAAAGACAAGGTATCATTTGCTCAAACAATCATTTTATTCCCACCGACGATCAACCAAGTGATGACTCTATTCCCACATATGAATTATATTAGTGGCGCGTTTTTATTCCCACGTATAATCAATTCAGTGGTGACTTTCTCAACTAGTCCGAGAATTATTTGATTTTTTTGTGATAAGATATTTTTGTGATAAGATATTTTGATGTAACAAGCTTAAAGTATAGTAAGCTTTCGCTTGAGGGAGTGTATGTTTTAATTATTCCTTGATTGTGCAACATCCTAGGCTAATTGTTAGTAGTCCTAGTCAATACAATTTTCTAGACATTGAATGTAATTATTGCAGAATCATTATAAATAAGAAGGCGTGTGATCACATATTTTACAACCGGGGAAGTAAGAACTGTCATTGTCCAGTAACCAAAGCAAAGAACAGAAACGTTGAAGCAAAGCCAAGGCAGAGCCGACAAACCAACGCAAAACCTGTGAAGCAATACTGGCAACCACAAACTCGACCAGTAAAGTCGGCGGGTGCCTCTGCCGAGACACAAATCGACAGCAACCGTTCCCAATTCAATTCCCCAGCTAATTACCCTGTAGTGTGAAACACACATTGACTCTGGTGACATGTGCATTTAGTTTAGACAAAAGAGTAGAAAATAGTGGATTGTTTTTGTTGGAATAGATGTTAAGTATTGGGAGTTGTAGCAAATACTATATTCTTCTACATAGTTAGACATGTACTTAGGGAATATCATACATGCACTTCGGAAGTAGCAATGTCATTAATTTCCATGTAAATGTAATGTTAGAATATTAGAAAATATCTTATAATATCTTTTATATTATATTAGAGTATCTTGAGTTATTTTCTATGATCAATTTATAATCATAGAGAATCTTAAAATATCTCTCTTTATTATAATGATTTGTTCTTAATTTAGGATTGAGTCTATGTTTCTCTATAAATAGTGATTAGTATTGAATCTTTTGTAATCAAGTCAGTATTAAACTATTATCAATAATATTCAAACTCTTATTATTTTTTCTCCTTCTTTTCTCTAAAATCCCACAACTTCAACACGTAAATTATATAAATATTTAGGCTTAAGTAAATTTTTAGTCTCTATAAAATTACTGTATTTCCTTTTTAGCCCCTATAATTTTTTTTTTGCACTCTAGTCCCTACAAATATCACAATTTTTACTTTTAGTCCCTGATAAGTCAATGCACGTTGGCTAACAGAAGTGCCATATAGACAATTTTAAATGAGCTGGCACGGTGAGTCATTGCTGACTCTTTTTTTATTTGATTTAATAATCAAATGAAATATTAAATATTAATTTTATTAATTAAAAGAAACAAACAAACATAAAACCAAAATCAGAAGCCTATTCCTCTTCTTCTTCACTATGCCTCTTTTGTCTTCTTCAAGCGACTCATTTCTCTTAATTTTAGATCTGTTTTTGTTTTTTATTTTATTTTATTTTTTTATTTTTTAATTTCTCTTCAATTTTCCCAAAAACTGTATTGTGGGCTCCCTTTACAGAAGATCTGTGAGGCCAAAGTTTATAGGAGAGCTTTCGGCGCTTGAGGTGTTGCAGATTTGGGAGAACAATTCCATGAAAAGCACTTCTCAAAGTTTGGGGGAAAATGGAAGGCTTACACTTGTTGATGTTTCTTCCAACAAATTAACATGTCCATTTTGGTCCTATTTCAGATTCATTTGAAAAGTGTTAGTCTTTGATTAGGATTTCTATGGGTGAGAATTTTTGGAATGGGTCTATGCCAAAAGTCCCCTTCGATCTTCCACTACCCTGAACTTTGTGGCCATTATTTGGGTGGATGAAAATATGGGATTGTCAAAGTTTATTGAAGAACAATCACTAGATGTGGACTCTGTTAACAAAATTTGTGAAGAACATATTTACAAAAAACGAAGAACAATTAATAATTAGTTTTCTAAATATTAAACATAAGTAATTGCAAATATTGTTTACATAGTATATATTTGACTATATATTTACCAACCATATAACTATAACAACTAATATACTTACTAATAACATACTATCTCTCGATAATAAAATAATTAAAAAATCATTTTAAAAATGACTAAGTGTCCAATCAGCGGGCAACTCATTTAAAGTTCAATATGTGGCACTGACACGTGCCATTTCTGTTAGTCAACGTGAATTGACTTAACATCAGAGACTAAAAGTGAAAATGGTGATATTTTTAGGACTAAAAAATGCAAAAAAAAAAAAAAAATTATAGGGAATAAAAGTGATATACAACAATTTGATAGGGACTAAAAACTTATTTATTCTTTATATTTATTTCTAAGAGTGTATAAATAGAGGATGAGCTTAGTGCAAATCCTTCAAGCATTACAAAAGTTTCCTTCTCAAATCTTCTCTTACATTCTTCAAGTGAGTTATTAGACTTCTGCTTAACAATTAACCAATTAATTTGGTTCACTATTCTGGAATACATTTTGACTCAGATATTCATTCACTGACATTTTAAGTGCCTTTTCTGCTTGCTTGCTTCTGTTTTATCTAGATTACTCATATCCTAATCTTTTTGTCACACACCAGTCAATTTTAACGAGTCATTTGTGGTTTCAATTTGTAGTTGTTTAACTCATGGTTGTACCTATTCACAGTGGGTAGTGCAAGTTAATCCAAAGTTTCATGAAGATGCCAGCAATTTTGAGGAAAAGATTCCATTTGAGGAATGCCTTGAGTTATATTCTACTGAAAAGACTGTTGTGAAGACCCCTGACTATCTATTGCTCACTCACAATGGTCGCACCTTCAAGTTAGTTTACTTTTCTTCACCATTTTGTTTTCATGTTTATATGATGCCATAATCATGGTAGTCAATATCAATATTTTACTTAGGATGGGGAAGTGGAGTTAAGATTGTGTATTGAATGAGCAATACACCAATGGTGAAATCCTACCAAAATATTAAAATACATTTCAATATAAAAATATGATAATATAATTAATAGACGATAATGTAAGTAATATTCAAGTTAGAATGTAGAATTCAAGCTGAGTGGTTGAAATGGAGGAGAGATTCAAGTGTTTTATGTGATAACCACTCAAATTGAAGGGAAAATTTTATTGTACAACTGTATGACTGACAATGTTGTATTAGATGGAGTGTTGGGCAATAAAAAATCAATACTAGAATAAAATAAGCGTAGCAGAGAAGAGAATGTTGCATTGATTGAGTGGAAAGACTCGACAAAATAAGGTTAAGAATGACAGTATTAGAGAGAGATTGGAGTAGCACCTATCATAGAAAAGTTTATGGAAATTTTGCTTAGGTTGTTAATGAATGTGGAGTAAGGAGGGTACATCAGATGGATGGTAGTCAAATGGCTAGAGGTAGAGAAATGCCTAGAAAAACTATAAAAGAAATTATTAAGAAAAGCCTAGAGATTAATTAGTTGGATAAATGTATGACATATGACAGAACATTATGGTATCATTTGATCTATGTAACGGGCCTTATTTAGTAGTGGGATAAGGCTTGACTATTGCTGTTGTTGAATTTTAATATTTATTTTATAGTGATTATAAAACAGATATTTTTATCTTAAAGGGAATAGGTCAAACATTAGTTCAGTTCACAATTCATATACAAGGACCACATTTAAAAAAATATATAGAATGTAAAACTTTGTATCCCAGAAGGTAAATTTGTTAAACATATTTGTACAGTTCGTTACTGTTGAGCATCAATTGATTATTTGTATCCTACAATTCGATGGTAACAAGTGATTTTGAAGCTTCATATGCTAGATTCTTAATACCAGTGGCATGATCAGAAATCGAAAAACTGAGCTGGAATCCGAGGGCTTATAACGTAACAGTGCTATCTGTCAAATTCTCTGTGATACTTACTATATGAGAACTGCGACGGAGCAGCGTGTGTCGAAACAGGATATGCAGATGAAACAGGGAAGTTACAAGACATTAGTTATGAGTTGGTTACAGCTGTCAACAGCTTTAACTAACTCCTGCAGTAGCTGTGCGCATAACAGAGTAGTAGTGCAGAATCTATGCAAAGTATACACTCTAAGCCATGAGATATCTTGTGGTAATTAATTCTTCATGTAAAACAGGTTAAATTAACCCATCAGAAATCCAATCCAAATCATAGCTTAAACACTCAAGTGAAAGCAATTTCCAAAAATTCCAAAAATACAATATTCATTATATGAAATCATCCATGAGTGTAAGTTCACTAGGAAAAACTAAAAATAAGTGTGTCTATTGCTTCTGAGTTTCTGCTAAATGATGTTAATTTGTAATTTTGTTTCTGAATGATTTACACATTGTTTTCTTCCTCTTTCAGTGTAGTTGTGGATCCTTCCAATCTATGTGATGGTCTTCACTATTATGAAGTTTATGGTATTGACTGCAAAGCTCCATGGCGTGGTCCTATTTTCAGAATTCCTATTACAATAACAAAGGCCAAGGCTGTAACTAACCAGCCTCCACAAGTATCATTTTCAAATATGTTATTCCATCCAGGTTTGCGTTAGTCCATTAAGTTAATTTTCTACTTTCTGCTGGCATCCTACTACTAAGATTTAAACCGGGCCTACATAATATGCATTCCAGCCAAATCACTTGAGCTGCTGCCCAGGGGCCTTTGATGTTTGAAATTACAGTTTCTTAAATTATTTATCACATTGCATTCACAATTTTTGTGTAGTATTTCTGGTATTCAGTCCTGTTAAGAATATAAGAATAAAATATCCTGTCACATCATTATTACATTATAAATCATATTAAAGCATTTTAGATTATCTCTTAAGATTAGCTTTCGTATTTCCTTTTATATAATTATGACTCAATGCTTACTCTATTTGTGTTTGTATGTGAGAGAGAGTCACTATGGGGATGGTTCCAACTTATTAATTAGTCTATCTATTCTATTATAAAGATATTATTCATGTTAGAGTGAATTCAAATGATTACAAGTGTCCTGTACATAAACCCAGTCATACTTATCATAGTACAAATAGGAAAGTGCAGAATACAGAGTCTAACACTTTCAGTTTTTATTTTTATTTTTATTTTTTTTATATTTATTGTTTCATTAGGCCATATAGAAAGGAGATATATAGAAGTGCCACGCAGTGCATCTTGGGCTGATGTAACGATGAAAACATCAGGGTTTGACACAACCCGTAAATTTTATGTGGATGCTGTTCAGGTAAAATTTGCAGCTGTAAAATTTTGTTTGATTGTGGTGTCCTTTTTCACATGCTTTGAATGTCCAGATGTGCCCATTGCAAAGACCTCTGAAATGGGAAGAGGTGGCAAGTTTTGCTTCTCCGGGTGCCAAAAGGTTTGCCTTTAAGGTAATAAGTGGTCAGACATTGGAACTAGTCGTTTCTCAGTTTTGGTCAAGCGGCATAGGGAGCCATGAGACTGCCAAAGTGGATTTTGAGGTAACAGAAGAATTATTATTTAATATAAATTTGTTTTCCCCACCTGAATTTTGGATAGATTTGGCAGTTTCTCATAAAAAAGCTGAAAATGTTCCTAGGTTTTGAATTGATAATCATATGATGATTGTTCCAATTACTTTCAGTTGTTGATCTCGATTCCTTATATTACTTTGGTTTGCTTGTGTGATGTGATAATGGTTGATAATTTGTCATTTTCGTCTATGTAACACTTCAGGTAACTAAAATAACATGTTGAAATGATTGGACATTTAAAGGCCATAAACATGATTTTGTCCTTCCTTGTATTTTGCATGTATGATCTCTGTTGAAAAGCAGGGATGTGATGTGTTATTTCATTCCTCATTGAGGATAACTTGATGTTAACATGGAATTTCAGGTTGTTTTTCATGGAATAAAAGTCAATCAAGAAGAACTCATACTTGATGGGAGTGAAGCACCAGTCAGAATCGATGCTGAAACTATACTGGTATCTGAGCAGCTTGCTCCAGTGGCTATTCTAAACAAGGTTATATTTTTAAAGCTTGCATACTTTTTTAATTTTGTGCTATTACATTATGCTGGTGACGTTGGATACCAATGTGTTTAACATGTTCCTCTAATGTATACGAAACATGCAGATTAGGGTTCCATATCGACCAATAGATTCTAAGATTTATGCACTCTCAGCAGATCGTGATAAACTTCCCTCTGGAAAACAGATACTAGCACTGACTTTGACGTGAGTTTTGAATTTTATTTTCTGTTTTTTGTTGCCTTTTCTCAGTTTTCTGATATTCTGATTTTGCAGCTACAAGGTAAAATTGGAAGATGGAGCACAAATAAAACCTCACATACCATTGCTAAATGACCGCATATATGACACTAAATTCGAGTCTCAATTTTATATGATTTCTAACTCAAATAAGGTATGTTAATACTTAGGTTCCTTTTATTTTGAAAATGAGTAGGATAGTTTTCATTTTTGTAATTTTTTCAATCATATGAATAATATATTGCATGTAAGTTATGCTTGTACTTAGGCATGCTGACTTTTATATTGTGTACTATGCCATATTTCTAGTTGACTTAGAGAAATGCTAATGCAATGGTAGGCAGGAATTACAAGTGGTAATATACAACCTATTGGACCACTGTGTGTGGGGCAATCAATAATAGATATGACTTCGTTTAATTTGCTCAATGACATTATTTTTTACATATTGGCTTTCTTTCTTCCATAATGTTTTACATTTTGGTAGATTCGTTTATTTCATTAATTAATCTCTTGTTTCTTCACTATTGATTACAAGCAGTGGAATATACAACTTTTTGGGTGATAATATGTGTGGTAATATTCTTAAAATTTGGATTTGGACATGACTAAACTTCGAAAGTTAGTTCATGGGCTGAGGGGTCACTACTAGAAACAAGTGTTTTAGCTTTGGAAGAAAGCCGACTCATCTAGGAAAAAAGTAGACTCTAAGATATAGTTAGCGTCGGTTGAACGTATACTTCTGGGTTGACGCTACAAACCTCGAAGTTCCATCCGACGCTAGTTATCTTCAGCTTTCCCTGATGCTAATGTAGAAGCTATGTAACGTTTGAAGATGACAACGCTAACAAGTGTTAATTAGAATATAATAATTTGAAGCTATATTTAGCGTCAAATAATTGCATCAGGATTAGCGTCGACATTTTTCACACTAATATTAGCCTCTACTATAGTTGGCCATAGAGTAGGTTTTAGCGTCCACTTGGCTAAGGCTAATGAACCTAAAATGTTTCAGGCTGTACCTATATTGTGAATATCCACACACGAAGATTTACTACTAATATCACCTGTATGCAGATAAAAGCTATCAATTAAGGCATCCAATCAAAGCACAATCAAACATGGAAAATGTAAATGAAATGTATTAGTTAACTTCAAAGATAAATATCCATTCATATATTGAAGTCTTAACTTTAAAAGTTGTAGAAGCTAAACTAAAAATAATCTGGAAGCACAAAATATAGTGATAAATGTGAAATGAAAGGTTTCCCTAAAATCTTAGTGGATAGTGGTAAAATAAAGTGGGAATGTGAAAAATAAGTTAGTAGCAGGAAAAAAATAATTTTGGACAAAATTAACTAAGCGTTAGAAATGGCTGAATGCTAAATTCATAAACAAAAATTAATTTGATTAGCGTTGCAAAGGTGTATATAACGTTCGCCAGATTGACAAAAACTTCTGATTCACTAAATAGACTTTTGCATCTGACAGTTGGACACTAAACAAACTCTATTAGTGTCAAATATTGGGACGGCGCTAAAATCTTGAGGCTAATTTACACTTTTTCTTGTAGTGGGTGCCCCCATTTATAACTAATGTTCGGATGTCGTAAGTGGGGGTGTTGACTGTTGAGTGTCCCATATTGGATAGTGATATAATCTGGAGAGTGGTTATAAGCTCACCCTGTTAGCTTGCTTTTGGGGTTGAGGTAGTCCAAAAACATATGATGGTATACTTGTAACCCTACCATTATCCAAAGGCCATAATCCTTGCCACCGTGAGGCCTAGATTTTTAATGTTACATCCTCTCACGCCGAGGGTTATTGGAGTTGGTGTGTGGATAGCATCGGTGGCCCAGTAACAGATCTAAGGATAGACTCTTAAACCATCTTTGAGTCTAACTCAACCCCAAAAGCTAACTCATAGCCTCATATAATGAGGGGTGCCCCCCACTTTTAATCATATTTTTTGCGTTACATCCTCTCACGCCAAGGGTTATTGGAGTTGGTGTGCGGATAGCATCGGTTGCCCAATAACAGATCTAAGGATAGACTCTTAAACCATCTTTTAGCCTAACACAACTCCAAAAGCTAGCTCATAGCCTCATATAATGAGGAGTGCCCCCCACTTTTAATCATATTTAGACCATATCACTGTCCAACATTAGACACTTTTTAACATAATGGCTTTCTTTCTTTGATTCCAATATGTTTTGTATTTTGGTAGCTTTGTTGCTTCTTACATTAATCTTTTTTTTTTCACTGCTCTGATAATAGCGCGTATATTCACGTGGAGATGCCTATCCAAGCTCTTCAAAGCTTCCCAAGGGAGAATATAATTTGCAGCTCTATTTGAGGTATATGATTTTTTCAGAGCATATATGATGGATGAATGTGCATACTTGTTTGTTCCCACTGGAGCTTTCGATAGACCTGATGATAGTTATTAACTTTGAACTTAAACACCCAGTGTTGTTTAGAGGACTTGGAAGCTTGGTTTATTTATTAATACTTGCAATAAGAAGTTTGCATATGTATTAATATACTTGCAATTAGAAGTTGGAATATGTATTAATATACTTGCAATAAGAAGTTGGCATATGTATTGCAAGTGGAATATTTGTATGTTGATAAAAGATCTACATATGAAGGTGCATTCAACTTATTCCTCTTCATTCACAACAATTTATTTGTCACATGACAGGCATGACAATGTGCAGATTTTGGAAAAGATGAGGCATTTGGTGTTATTCATTGAGAGAAATTTGGAGGATAAGGTAGTTTATTGTTTCAATTTTATGTCTTTCTCAAATGGTCAACTGCTGCTGAAATCTACTGTGGTTTAAGGTTTTTGAGTTGAAATTATACAAATTATATGACTCTTTTTTGATAAAGTTGGGGCCACTTAATGCATAATAAAACATATCAAGGGGTGAGTGGAGAGCACACACACACACACACGTATGTGGGAATTAGAGGACTTACTAACTACTCTAAGATTAACATCAATCTAGGTTGTTTAATCGTGGTGTTTCCCGGTGAGATCGTACCAGAGCGGTGCAGCGCAATACCTGGCTGTGCCGGCACTATCCGGTGAAGTGCGAATCAAGGTTGCGGCCGTGTTCGCAGGATGCAGGTTGCAGAAAATGCGAATAGTACTTGAAATGTTATTGGGGTATTTTGGTATTTTCACTTTTAACAGTTAACCCTAATTCCATTTTCTTCTGCTGTTCCTCTTCCTCGTTTGTAACCCATTCCATTTTCTACAAACCTTACCTTACCTGCAACTTCTAGCCGCGCTGCCCTCATTAGAGTGTTTTTAGTTTTAACTGGTATATTACAATTATGTGGCATTGGCTACAAAGATCCAATGGTGCTTGGTAGAACTCTTGCAGAACTTTTATTGAAGGAAAATGGAGCATTAGAACTCTTACAACTTTTTCTGATCCTTTCTTCAACCCCTTCCTTTTCTCTTATAACAGCAATCCCTTTAAATTAAGGAATAACTAACTAACTCTTATTCTCTATTCAGCCCATCTGTTGGGCTAAGGCCCAATATCCAGTATCTTATCAGTGCTGCTGTTGGGTTAGGTGTGCCCTAATTGGCAAACCTTTTCCAGGAGTTCTGGAAGTATTGTAATCCTCTCATCAATTTATTCTCCTTTGACACTAATTTGAAATGTTGAGTTGGACATGCCTCCATGCAATAGTGCCTCAGTAGAATGTTAACAGCTCTATTTTCTTTAGATATTTTTTTATTATATACATTTTTCTATTAGTTTATATAATTCTTACTTAAGTTTTTGTTTTTGTTTCTAGGATGTCATTCGGTTAAATTTTTTCTCTCAACCTGATGGCCCTCTGATGGGAAATGGTTCCTTTAAGTCCTCTTTATTGATTCCAGGGTATGTGAGTAGGTTTATAGTCCCAATTTATTGCGTATTTAATGTCTTCTTGTGATTGACTTTTTTCTTATTTATAGTATAAAAGAAGGATTCTATCTTGGTCCACCACAAAAAGAAAAGCTTCCCAAGGTACACTGTTCTCCATTGTTAACCATTTAAATATTATCACTGATAGTATATAATGGTGTTTGTAATATTTCTGCAGAATTCTCAACAAGGATCTGTATTGGTTGGGGCAATTTCATATGGAAAACTATCATTTGCTGATCAGGATGAGCAAACTAATCCAGAAAAGCACCCTGCATCATGTCGGATTTCTTATGTAGTTCCTCCAAATAAGGTTACCCTCTTTCTTATAAGGTTACCTCCCTTAATATCACTTTTATACTTTATACTGATTGCACATCCCATGCTTGTGTGTGGTTAGTTTCAACAAGCACCTACCTGAGCTAGTGTGGATGATGCTACATTCATATAATATATCATGATTAATGTGTAATTACATTTTTCTTCTGGTGAAAGGTCGACGAGGACAAGGGAAAAGGTTCTTCCTTATCTACCAAAAAGACTGTTTCTGAACGTATAAAAGAAGAGGTATATAAGTCATCATACTTCAATAAAAAAGCTCTCTGATGGTTTTATAGTCTCTGCTTCATTGTGGTTAATTTTATGCTCTTTCTGCATTTATTTATTTATTTTTCTTAAAACAATTGCATTGTTATTGTTTGAATGTTTTAAACTTGAAAAATTGTTTTGCATGAATATTGATTAAATGGCTGTGAGTAAGGAAAACTCAAGGTTAATTATGTAGAGATGAAATTTTCTGGGACTCCTTGTACTGAAATTGTTTTTGCATTGAAGTATCTTTCTGAGTTTAACTGAATGGTAATATATATAACATTTTCTATACGTTAGTTCAGTTATTGAAAACCTGCATCTTGTATCTTCCATTGTCTTATATTAATTTATATATAGGATAATTGCTAAAAAAAATTCATTTGTTGGATAATTCAATTAATGGATAAATATTGGTTGTATTAAGTGGATGATGCCTATTTTTTTCTTTAATAGTAACGTGTTGTGTAGTTTTTTGTGTCTTTAACAGTTAATTTTTTTTTTTTTGAGATAAAAAAATTAACTGTTAAAAAGCATACAAATTCTAACATCATCACTTCAATGATAAAGAAAAAAAAATATATGTATGTATAGCTATGTTGTTAATTGTGGCGCTATTGCGCGCAGTTGCGGAATAGCGTTGCGGCGGCGGCCATCTCTGCACCGCCTCTCACCGTGAAACCGCCGTCACCCATTGCGACAATTGCGGTCGCAAATAGCGCTCAAATGTGCCGACGCGTTGTGCCTGGCCCGGGTCCATGACCTGCAACTCTATTTTTTATGGTTTGTTGATATTTTTTAATTTCGTTAAGGGTATTTGAGTCTTTTTGCACTCAAAATCCTATTATTTTATTTTTTATTGACCTTTCTCCTCCTTCACATTATTATTTTTGTTGAAGTTGTGGGATTTTAGAGAAAAGGAGAGAAAATAATAAGGATTTGGATATTATTGATAATAGCTTAATGCTGAATTGATTACAAAAGATTCAATACTAATCTCTATTTATGGAGAAACATAGACTCAATCTTAAATTTGGAACAAATCATAATAATAAAGAGAGATATTCGAAGATTCTCTATGATTATAAGATATTATAAGATATTTTTTAATATTGTAACACTCCCCCTCAAGCAAAAGCTTACTAAGCTTTAGCTTGCTACAAGAAAACAATGTTTTGCTCCACAAAATAATAATAAAAGATGGAGAGGCAACTCAGGTATGCATGTGAAGTCGGAGAGAATTGCTAAAAATATAGCCTAGCCAGATAGTCTGATTGATCATCAGCCTGAGAGAAATTCATGGTAGGCAATTGAACAAAGCAAGCTCCGTTCTTCTAAAAACTGCAATAATAATGGAGACTCAAAATATTTAAACTTGAATCTGCTTCAAGGAGAGAGAGGCGTGCTTCAAGGAGAGAAAGGCAAGGCTAGTGCTGGGACAAATTGCCAAGATAAAGTAAGTCATGAAAATAAAAACCACCGTTAGAATAGCCACAAATGGAAGAAGTCATCACTAATATAATTCATATGTGGAAAAAGAGGCACCGCCAGAATGATCGTCGATGGGAATAAAAGCCACTGTTATAATCTATTAGTAAGAACTAAATTGCATGACAAACACCAAAGAAGAAGCAGCGCGACTCTAACCAAAAGAAGCCATGATCGATAAACAGACCGAGAAAGCGCGTCCAAAACAGGAGAGATAACGGCTGTTTGAACCAGGACGCATATTTTCATTGATCAAAATTCAAACTGAGAAAGGTCGCGTCGTAAACGATTGTCGAACCAAGACAAAACAAACCGAGAAAGGTCACGTTGTAAATGATTGTCGAACCAGATACCTTTGACCTCCTCTCCAAGTGAAGTTATCAGTTGCATTAACCATATAGCCTTCAGGTATGGTATGACAGCATCATACTAATTTTGAAAGTGATCCTGAGGTGAATCAACAACTGATGTCAAAGCTCCTTCTTGCACCATTTGTTTACCATTCTGAAGAAGTACAAGCAGTTTACAAACTATTCCATCCAAGTATGGTGCTAAAATATCATGTGTGCAATTCTCGCTGAAGTTGAGCAGAGCTAAAGCAGCATGAGTCTCTACTCGAGGATTCTGAAAATCATCCATCGCAGCAGCTAGGGCTGGAAACACCCCTGATGATACTGAACTTGCAAATATGGACCCAAATCAGTAGACAATTGCCCACCAATTGCATTAATAGCTGCCCACCTTACATGAAGATGCTGATCAGGAGATGAATTCAATACCATAGCCACCAATTGCTCCAATTTCTTTATCATGACCTTTGAGCATCCTTCAGCTATCTGAGCAAGTGCAATCAATGCAGCAAGACGTTTTTGCCACTCAGGTGCAGCCAAATATGCAAGTAATTGTTCAGAAGCAACAGGAACAATTGGATTTCCTCCCAACTTTCCTGACCAACACTATTATTGCTAGTTTCACCAGCAGCATCTTCATCCTCAGTCTCCGCAGTGTGCCAGGCTGGATCATCCTCAATATCCAAAAGCATTTTCATAAGAATCGCAAACAACCTACTAGTAAACTGTGACATCTTCCTCGCCATACCAGGAGCAAACTCCCTCGCTTCAACGAGAGTTATCACAAACTGCTCAAAGGGTTGTTTTTTCGCAACAGCCTTCAATGCCCCAGCCTCAATTAGTTTAAAGTGATCATCATTCAATCCCGAGTCCCCACAAAAAGCATCAGAATAGAATCCCTCTCCTCTTATAGTACACGGCCCAATGCAAATCTTGCATCCATACTCCGTCTCATGTGACTGGCCAAGAATGTGAGCACTAGAATGCCAAAAGGTGTCACGTCCTTCATCATCATCAAACCTAAAGATCTGAAGTTGAGAATCGTCTTCAAGAGGATGAGTCATATCCCAAAGAACACAATTAACCTTAGCAATAAGAGCATTATTGGCCAAATTCTTTGAGATTTCACGAGCAACGTCCAAATGAGTAGTTTGCCATTTCTTTCCTTCCTTCACGTTTCCATCAGGAAGCAGTACCTTATCAGATCTGTAGATGGGAAAAGCAGGTGAATCTGCTGCTCCTCATGAATCGATTTGAAGATACGGATGCGCTTAGGGATTGAGGCGGCTAGGTAGGGTTCACGGACGCGATTTGAAGATACGGATGCGTGAACAACCATGGTGGCAGCGGTGGTGAATGAATACAAATAGAAACGAGCAGCGGCGGCGGAGGAAGATGAATAGAAACGCTTAGTGATTTTTTTTTTTTTGAAGGAGCAAAGTTGAAGGTGGTCGTTTGCCGTTAACAGTGACGGTGGCAGTAACGAACTGAACGGAAACGTAAACCAGTGTCGTTTGAGAAAAAAATATCACGTTGAAAAAGAAAAACTATAATTATATTCCTTAACTGTTGGGAACTTAGAAGCGGAACAATGGCAAGATTGTTCAAGGAAGATCGAAATAGGCTCTAGATACTATGTTGAAGTTGTGGAATTTTAGAGAAAAGGAGGAGAGAAAATAATAAGGATTTGGATATTATTGATAATAGCATAATGCTGAATTGATTACAAAAGATTCAATACTAATCTCTATTTATAGAGAAACATAGACTCAATCCTAAATTAAGAACAAATCATAATAATAAAGAGAGATATTCGAAGATTCTCTATAATTATAAATTGATCATAGAAAATAACTCAAGATACTCTAATATAATATAAAAGATATTTTCTAATATTCTAACAATTTTAAATCTCAAACTGCTGTGACCATTCCTCTTTTCTATTGTTTCTGTTTTTGAATTTTTTTAACTTCTGTTTCTGTTTTTTTTTTTGCCACTGTTTTTTTTTCTTCTTCCCCTTCTCCTTCTCCTTCTGCATTTTTT
>JBBPBS010000749.1:345148-368676 GCA_037974835.1 Cicer judaicum
TTTTTTTCAGCCACTGTTTTTCTTCTTTTCTTTCTTTTTCCACTGTTATGAATTATGAAGTACTATTATTACCCTTTTATTTTTTAAACTTCTTTTGGATTACTTTTTAAACTATGAAGAACTTGATTACTTTTTAAACTTATTTTGGATTACTATTAGATCTTGATTTTGATGTTACATTTTAGTTATGAAATATGAAGTACTATGATTACCCTTTTATTTTTGTGTATTTTATTTTTGCTATTTTTTTGTATGTTTGTCTACTGTTTGTATTTTATGTTTAGTCTATATACTTCTTTTGGTCTTCACAATAGCGCTCATCCCGATATCTGCAATTCCGCTATCCCATATTTGGGGTTGGGCGCTCCGCGCCACTATTCGTGACTGACAACATAGATGTAGAGCTAAGCTGAACATTTATGTATTAGATTTATGAATGAAATGATTGTAACTATCTTGTATATTTTAGTTATGCCTTGACTTTGTTATCATAAGGTAGATTTTATACTATAATTTCACATTTCAGAATGGTTAACTTCAATTATTGTTGGTCTTTAATTTTACCTTGACTTGTACATCAGGTAAGAGATGCAAAAATAAAAGTTCTGGGAACCCTAAAACAAGAAAGTGATGAAGAGCGCTTGGAGTGGAAAGAGCTAGCTGCCTCGCTTAAAGTCAGTGAAGAAAATTTATCTGAAGTTCTAGACAGTTGTCTTTCTCTTTATTTATTTATCTCTTAAATTCTGTGTTGAAATAAATTTTGCAAATGCTATTGTATTATTGCAGCAGAGAATGCATTCCTTAAATAGGAGAATTACACATAATGTCTATTTCCTAGATTAAGGAATGATAGGATCAACAATAAACAGGGAAATAAAATATAGAATAAGTGCAACCTCCCTAATAATAGGAAAAGAGATAAGTGCAGATTTTTTCATTATGTGGTATCTTCTACACGATGTAATATCTTATCTTTGACAAGATTACTGATTTTCTTTTCTTTTTGATGCTTTCCAAATTCTGATAAATGTATTCAGTTGTATTCTCTGTATTACATATTACTAAATACTAATACATACTTGCTATGTTTCGTTGCAGTTGGAATATCCAAAGTACACTCCATTACTTGCAAAGATTTTGGAAGCTTTAGTTTCTAAGAGTAATATCAAAGATAAAATCCATTATGATGAAGAGGTGCATATTTTCTTTAGCAAACGATTAACATGAATTGTTGCCCCACCCCCTTTCTTCCCTCACCTCTCTGCGATTTTCCTTCCTCTTCACCTTATTTTGCATTTTATACCTTTTTTTCTTGAACACTTGAATTCTATAAAGTTGGTCTCTGGAGTTTACGGGTTCCACTTCTGAATTCTACTTTTTTATTACCAAGAATTTGAAAATCACGCATTCAATAGTTTCCTAAATTTCAGTTAAAATCTCAACTTATGGAATATTATAGGACAGGACTATGTGCTAATGTATAATTATTATTGGAGCCTGATCTTACAAGGTACAAACTTTTTAGCGTACTGCGGTTTTAACAGGAACTAGGTATTTTATTACAGAAAACAGGGATAAACCCCAATTACAGAGATCACTCATTCTTCACTTTCACAACAAGAAAACAAAGATATAAATACTGCAGAATTGAGGGTGTCTTAATTTCTTCACCACCTTAAGGCCTCAATTCCTTATTCAATAACTGTCTAAATTTTCCATCTCCCCTCCACCCTTTCCTCTTGCATATTTCACGTATCACTTCCAATCACTCGAACCTGCAAAGAGTGCAGGGTCATTAGGATGACAAATTTCCATATTCCATCACCTATGCAGCTCATACTTTCTACTCAGCAACCTTATCATTAGTAATCATATGAGGCCTAAAAGGTTTTCTTCAAATGTTTATGTTGTAGAAGTTTGTAGTGGTGATGTTTAACTATGGATTACATGATTACATTGAGCAGGTGATTGATGCAGCAAATGAGGTGATTGACAGTATTGACAGGGAAGAGTTAGCAAAATTTTTTTCCCTAAAAAATGACCCAGAAGATGAGGATGCAGAGGTGCTCATTCTTGTCCCGGAAACTTTTAGTGTGTAGTTATTTATTTATTAATACAGGAAGTACTTTAAATGAAGGGGGAAGTCACAACTCACAAGCGTAAATGGTCTTATTATAGCCTACCAATTGTTCTTTGCAAAATTAATCATTGGAGCTTATTTAATGTTGATGAATGAATTGTGTACAACTTTCTCAGTGCATTGTAGTACTTCATTCATTTAGTTTCTATAGATAGTTTACTTGTTACTGATTTTGCTCCCATTCATGAGGGATTCCAATTATGTTTCCTTTGTATATATTCATTTGTAAATTTATAATACATTGATTCATATTTTTCAAATACTTACATAAAATATTAAAAAACAAATACATCTTATGTTTACAAGAATGAAAATAGGTTGGCTAGTTTCTAAGATCCTGAGGTTCCCTATGCTTCATAAATTTCTTATGTTTCCAAATCTATATCAACCACTTTTTATCACTGCCAACTTTAGTTATTTAGAATATGTTGGCACTTAATGAACTTTTAATTTCACTGCAGAGTATCAGGAAAAAGCTTGAGTCTACCCGAGACCAATTAGCAGAGGCACTGTACCAAAAGGGGCTTGCTCTGGCAGAGATTGAAACTTTAAAGGTTAGATTAGAGCTTTTATTCCTTTTACGGTCATCATCATTGTAGCAATTCTTGTGCAATTTCGCTACTTATATGAAAACATGCTAAACAAAGTGAAGAACCAGGCTGATGATATTGCAAAATTTGTTTTATTTGTCTTGTCTTGTCATGTTAGGTTAGTGGTGAACACGTTTTATCCTTGTAGGTTTTCTAAATCAGTAGTGTTTTGTTGGCTCACAAATCTTTTTAATGAGATTATGAGGTGAAAGAAGATACTGGACGAGGGGAGGAGAAACACTTTAATTCTATTTATAAGAACAAGAGAGATATACAAAATTGCGAAAATAAGAAATATTTTCACAAAGTAAACAAGTCCTAAGCTAGTCCACTGGCTTAATATTTCTTAATTTCATACAGACAATTATGATGTGGTAAATAATATCTTCAACCTAGCATTATTATGATGATATTTGTCAAAGTTGTTGCCCCCGGTATAGATATTAAAGTCAACAGCTTTTCACATAGTCTCCTGTGATTAGTTTGAATTAAGTCATCTGCATTTTGCTTGTGAGGAAAGTGTTGGAGGAGTCAGTGACTCTCCTTAAATGAGTCACATCTGTTATGATAATGGTAACATTTAATTTATTTTTTTATCAAATAAAAGTTGGCAGACTTGACTTGGTGTATATTGTCAAAGGATTTGGCTGCTACCGAAGGTGAAGATAAAGATGTGGACAGTGATCAATCTTGTGATGGCAGTCATCCAGACTTGTTTGAAGAGAATTTTCAAGAACTGAGGAAATGGGTTGATGTAAAGTCATCTAAATATGGAATCCTCACAGTAACACGGGAGAGGCGTTCTCAAAGGCTTGGGACAGCATTGAAGGTATTTACTCTTTTAAAGGTTTTTATATTAGTTTCTACATGGATGATAACTCATCAATTTACTAATTACTAACTGTATCATATGACACTCGTGTCTACCTGAGTAACATAGACTCCTAGGTTTCGTAGCTCCTTAGTGAAATTATTTGTAGGTAGTTTCATATTAGACTAAACACCAAATTTAGTCCCTCACAATTTTAACACGTCCCAATTTTGTCTCTTCTTACAAAATATAATACTTAAATTAGTCTCTAATAATTTCATGAGAGAAATTAGTCCCTCTGTTACTCCACCAACACTTCTGCCAAATTTAATGGAGGGATCAATTTGTCTCTCATATGAAATTGTCAAGGACTAATTTGAGTGTTAAATTTTTTAACTGACTAAATTGGGTCGCATTAAAATTGTAAGGGACTAAATTTCTAGGTCTTTAGTCGTCATATTATCAATGTTTTTATAATTGATTGTTGAGACAATTTTGTTGTTTTTTTAATAAGCAAATGTTATTGCTTAAATTGTTAGAGGTTGAGAAAAATATTATTAGCAGGGGTTAGCTCTGAACCTCTTTCATGATATTGATTCCATATCCTCCTAACCCACACCACTAGGCTAAACCTTTGTAGTTAATTCTAGTCATGTTAATTTAATTAAATGTTTTTTATTTATATAATGCATATCAACTAGTAAATAAATATACTGTAACATAGATTAATCATATATCAAGCTTCCATTTAGTGGACTTCAGCCCCTATACCAGACGAATTGGTTAATATGTATAAAAATATGTAATGAAATTCATTATCGTTATGTGATTTATCAAAAGAATAAATAATATATATAAAAAATAAGATACCAAGCTCAAACTTCTCACTGAGCACCCGAATTCTCATACACAATCTTGTTTACTAATAGAGTATAGAGTAAGTCATAATATATAATTGTAAATATGTCTGATCAAAGCAATAATGATCTAGATTAAACCGTATATGTATGTTCCAATACATTATACACAACAGAATCAAAGAAACCTGGCAATTTATTTTCTTTCCTCACATCATTTCTCATTACCAAAAAGACTCTCTCATCCTTTATATTTGACTCCCATTTCTTGATCTTCCTGTAATCAGTGAGAAGATTCCTCCATCTTCATTTTGCTAACTTCCTAATAGATCTAGCTTTTGCTTCCTCGCACTTAACTCTTTTTTCTTTTATCAAGATTTTATCCCTTTGGATTTTCCTGGTAAGGTTTTTAACAAGACAGTTGTTCTTACACACTGTTGTTACCTTGGGTATTGGTCTAGTCCCCCCAAGCTTTATTTTCCCTCTTTTCATTTTAATATACTTTTTAAGGCACTGTAAATGATAGGTGGTTGATTTGGGGTACCAACATAGTTGAGATGTTAAATTTACCACATGATGCTTTTGCACTCTTTCTCTTTTTGGCTTAAAAAAAATCATGTAGTCACATGATAATACTTTCAAAGTTCAATAGATATATCATTCATAATTTGTTAATTTTACGAATTGGGATTAAAAGTATGTTCAAACAGATATAATTTTTAAAATAATGTCTACTAGTACTAGCCCTTTCAGAAAAAACTACACAACTTCATATAGGAAGGTTTTTTACAGACACTCCGAACCAGTTCCACTGGTTCTTTGAACCAAACATCTGACTAGTTCATCTGTTATGTCGTTGGTCCAGTTTTCATCATTGCATATCTTAACTGTGTGAGTAATGTGTACTACCTGTAGTGGCATATCTTTATATTCAGCAAGCGACAATCTTGAAGCAACTCTTCTTGCATTTTTCCAGGCAAATTGTATTTCTATTTTGATTAATGATGATATGAGATAGGGAATGCGGCATTGATTAAGATAAAGTACCAATCTTACATGAATTCTGCTTCTTTGGATTATAGGTACTGTGTGACATAATTCAAGATGATGCAGAGAATGCCAAGGAATTCTATGAACTAAAACTCACATTGCTTGATGAGATTGGATGGAAACATTTAGCTACATATGAGAGGCAGTGGATGCTTGTTCGTTTCCCTCCATCTTTGCCCCTTTTCTAGTGCCTACCTATTGGAACTAAGTTTGACAGCAATGGCAGGACTGTGAAGCCACCTCTCAATAATTTGTGAGGACAGACATGTAACATTATTTTTCCATCTTTTAAATGTAGAACTGAAATGTATGACTTATCCTTTCCTTCTTTTGCACATCTTGACTTAGCTATGGATCATGGTATGTGGCAAATGGCAACTTCGACATTCATGTGTAGTTTAATCCTTCCGTGTGGCTGCCACATCAAGAGATTGTTAATCTCCTTTACATTTAGTATGTATTGAATAAAGATAGTTTCTCTCCTTTCTTGATTGTTCCTAGTAACTATTTTTAAAAATAAATTATTTTTACATTTTATTGTTTCAAGAGTCTTTTATTCCTTTGCTAAAAATTAATATTTCTATAATAGGATTCTTAACAAGTTCCCGAAGGTCACTTGAAAGGGCACTTATTAGTCTTTGCCTTTTCAAATTCAAAGTTTTATTTTTGTCTTGACAATCTCTTTCCTTTCAAATTCATAGGGAGCAAAAAGAGATTTATGAGGGATTTTTCTCTCCTCCCATCTTAAAAATTGAATCAAACAAACAATTAGAATATCCCCTCCCATGCCATCCAAATCCCTTCAATCAAAAGGACCCTTGGCTAATAATCTTATCAAGTAAACCATAGGAGTTCAAAAATTTAGTAGTAATATTAAATATTAAACTTGTTAATATTTAGTATAATTTCTTTAAAAAATATTATTTTATCATTGATTAAAAAAAATATGTAAATAATTATAGGTATGTAAATGAAGAGTCCTATCCAAAGGAAAAATTTACAAATTTTATGACATTATTGCAAAATCACAAGAATTAAAAAAGTTGATAATAATATTAATTATATTAATAATTTGTATTATTTTCCATGCACAAACTGAGCAAATTAGTTTATATTTTCACTATAATATTTAATGCTAGTTAAAAAAAAGTAAAATTATATTTATGTTGATAAAAAAATTATTAATGCAATTGAAAATTTGAAAGAGGTAAAAATAATTTAAGGGCAAATGTAGCAATATGATGTGATACAAATGGATGAGGTTCAAGTCCCTTAATTATGTGTTCAAGGATTTTATCTCTAATTAATATTTCTGTGAGATTTTGTGTTGATTTCATTTCCATCTCCATTTTATATATGAAAATATTTATGGGTTGGATTTATTTTGATGTGATTTGAATTTCTTTTGGGTGAAATGATGTTTGAGATTGAATAAATTCCATCAACTTGTGGTTAAATTTTCTTGCGGTTTTTGAGCAATCAAGTAAAGTTTACTCGATGGGAAAATTTGAAATGAATTTGATTTTATATGGAGTGGAATTATTCTTTGAAGAACAAAATATTAAATTTGATTACAATAATAATCTTATTGATTACTCTATAAAAATTATTATCGACAATTTTATTTGCACATTTTTTAATAACAAAAATATTAATAGTATGATAGTTTCTACATTATTAAATAATATTTATCATTTATGTGGACAAGAAGTGACTTGTTTATCAAGTCATTCATTAAATATATTGTTAGTATAACAGTTATAACGATGACGTTTTACTTAATTAGCTTTGGTTAGTAAGATAGTTGGATGATTAAGCTTTGTTAGTGCATTTAAATTAACAATTTTGCTACTCACCTCTATTATTGTTAGTTACACCCCATCAATTTTTTAAATTTTGAATATACAAAATGCTTTTTTACTATATTCTCAATTCTTAAACTCTATTTTCTTTCTTTCTCTCTTTGTTACTATCACTCACTTCATATCTCATACTCATATTTTACACCCCCATTACTCATTCGTTTACAACTCACGCTATATAAATCTCATAATTATTATTATTTTTTTAGTTGAAGCAAGTGATTCCGAACAAGATACATTTACTTACACATAAACGTTTGAAGTTTGTATTTTTTTCAATGTCTGGAAATTTTACGTGAACTCAATTCATATACGCTGTAAATAACACATTGTATACAAATTCAATTCATATATTAATATGTATTATGTGTTCAGATATGACTTGTAATTTATGAATGGTTTAAATATGTTTTTGTCCCTGTAAATATACAATTTTTTTATTTTAGTCCCTATAAGTTTTTCTTTTTAGATTTAGTCACCGTTAAATCAGAGACAATCGATTTTGGTCCCTAAAAAAAGAACTGATAAACTGTCATGACACGTGGATCTATAAATACACACCAACACATCATCTCTTATGATATATTAAAAATTAAAATGTTTTACATTGTTAATTAATAAATTTATTTATTGATCATTTAATAATCACTATTATTTTATAAATAAAATATGAATAAAAATTAATAGAAAGTGTTTAATAGATTTTTGGAAAACTTTTTTATTTTTTTAATGTTGATTTGACATTATGAATTTACATACGCTACACAAATACAGTTCACAATTTCACGCAAATGTACGTAAAATGAATTCACCACTGTAACACTCCGATTTTTAACAGTGCAAGTGTATTTTTTATTTATTTAAAAAACCAATTAATAAAATACCAAAGCGTAGCACAAACGAAAAATATCATAATTATAACAAACTGAAATAGTTTTGAGACGATAAACCAAAATATCCAAATATAAAATACACCAGGGCTATGAGACCTACCAGGCATCGCTCATACCCCTGGGGTATTCTCGGCAGACACTTGTACATACTACTCCAAGAAATACTAATTTCCCCCATGGTCACGTCAAAAAAATGAAACATGGACCCACCAAAACAGAAGTCATCTGACCGTATAAGTATAGTTATAGTCATCCCAAAATGAAATAAGTACATCCACCAAAAGAAAGACCTCAATTCCCTATACAACAAAACTAATACGATCATACTCTAGTAACTACAATAATATGGGTGACCTCCACACACTCCACAAGTCTCGTCTGATGCAGTATCCATCTTCAAGGTAACCTCCTCATCATCGACATCCATAGACGAATTAGCCTCTTCAGAAGTCAGATCCACCCACGAGATAGGTGGCTACGATGGCGTTGGAATCTCAAAACAATTCAATAACTTAGTGATGGTCGGTAAGTGATCATTCACCGGAAAAGGAAGCTCTGACTCAGCCCGCCTAGATGGTTCTGCAATCTCTCGCTCCATTGGCATCGACCCCTTATCCTTTCCATCAATCCCTGGTCCAACCACTGTATCCTCAACTCCCACGGTGGTCTCTGCCTCAACTCTAACTGAGCTTCGCATCTTCCCAAGCTCTACTCATCCCAAGCACCAATTCATAAGGTACAGGATAATCGATCTTCTCGCGAGTGAGTTCCACAAGATATACTGCCCCAGCTTTCCTACTAGTCCTCACTACCCTCTCCGTATAAGTAGCCCTACTTGAGATGGGGTCGTATGCCCAAACAGTCAGCAAATCTCGGTCAGGAAAGTCTAACGATGTTTCCGTCATCAAGGTAACAATCGATGGAATGAATTTGGGAATCATCTGAGGGCAAAACCCAATTTTCACAATAATTGTAAAGGATCACCAACCGAAATTAACAAATCACACTTAGCAAAATTCTTTTTTTTTTAAATGCTCAAAAGAACCTTTCGTCTTAGCATACTCCTCAAAAGGGTTTTCATATGTCCAAAAATGCATAAACAATATTGAAAAATGAAGTTTTGACAAACTGCTTTGTCGTAGTCGAATACAACTGAGAAAATGCATATTTTCAGTTTTAAAATGGCTCTGAATCAATTAACACTTCAAACATTAATATTATCAATTATGAACACATAAGTACATCGAAACTTAATCAACCTAGATTCACACCTCAAAGCAATTACGACACAATAACAAACAACAACTAAATATGTATATATAATCATCATAGTATAACAAACATGACTCACGTGCCAAGCACCCTAATGCAATGCGTATATGCCAATGCACATGATTCGGAATTTCCAAACCAAAACCCTCCTCGAAGAGGCGTAAACCATAATTGTACAGCCTCTCACAGACTAGTACTAATTACCAAGGTGCAATCTCTCACAAATTAGCACAATTTACTAGCGTATAGTCACTCATAGACCAACACGACATACAAGAGTGCAATCGCTCACAGACCGGCACGATTTTCTAGAGTGCAATCTTTCACAGATTAGTACGACACGACAATCCTCGCAAGGATAAGATGAACCAACAATTCACATGGTAACATCCAGTGGCCCACCACGGTCACCACTATCACCATGACCCCATCGCGGTTACCATGTACTATGACATGCATGAGCATACTCTGACTCTTTTCACCATAATCATTAAGTAAATGCAACGATTAAAAGATTCCTCATTTTTAATATTCATTTAACACTAACGATTTTTCAAACTTATCACAGAGTATACTCAAAACAGATTTTCCTCAATAAAATTCATAACGCACATATTATTAGTTATGAATACATAATCACATCAAAACTTAATTACCACAACAACATTAATATATCAGAGTTCTCCCCACTGCTAACTCGGTGCCAACGGTCTCGATTCCTTTTCGAGACTTAAGGAGCTAACTACATAAACATAAATATTTATAATAATTTGTTCACAATAAAATTAAACTTTCTCACACACCAAACTTTTAAAACCAAATAATCTATATTATTTAGTTAAAACTAAATAAAACAAATATTATCCAAATCTCACTTACACACACTCGATTATTAAAGCATCGAAAGTTTTGAGTTAATAAAATACTCTAAACTTTTTTTCTTTTTATACTCAGTTCAAAAGTAATTAAAAGAGTAACATTTTAAATTCCAACCATTTTTAATTTCAATCTATCTTTTTGCTCAAACTCTTTGACTTAGTTAAGATTTTAACTTTTTCACAACTTTAACAACTCTAATTTTTTTTTTTTTAAATTTCGAACTCATTTATTCGAAAATAACTTATTACCTAACTCAAATACATCAAATTTAATCCATTCAATTCCACAACACACATATATCACATTAAATTCATTTTACACAATCTCACCCATAAAATGCATTAAATTTATTTTCCAAAAAAGGTTATCTCGTGTTTAACAAAGAAATTATATAAAGTAGTAAAGCATCTTGCATCCATCAGTCCTCAATGAAAGTGCCATTAGCAAAAGGGCAAAGACATTGACTGAAGCTTGTTTTCATCAACTATTTACTACAGTTTGATACTATTAAACATGTTTCCTTTTTCCAAAGGATGAACATAAAGACTTACAGAAAGAGAAAATGAGCACCAAAATTCTTAAGAAGTTGCACTATCTACCAACTGCGACAGAATGGAAATTGAACAATAATAGAACATCAAAATCATGATACGCAGACATTAGATGTGAATTGATAGCGTTTCAACAAGTGTACTGAATCATTGCAAGTAACAATTAAAATGGTAGTACCGAGTGTCGAACTCAAGGATTGCATTTTACTATCGAATTATATTTAATTACCGAAATTGAACAAAAGGTTCCCAAGTTGATTGAAATAATATTTGAAATTAACAACAGTAGTAAAATTGATCCTTTATAATGAGAAAAATGTAAGGGATGAGTTTCACTTCAAATCCAACCTTGGTGCCTAATTTGATCCTAGTTACTGAATTCTTTTATTGAATTATTACCGAATTCTCTTTATTATTCTTGCCCTAATGTCTTAGTGACAGAACCTTTAATTCCAAAGTAACCCCTAATTCCTTAGTAGATTTAAGATTAGAATTAAGCATTACTGTGCAGGAATTCTCTTGTTAAACTATTTCCTTTGCAACTAATGTATTTGGTTTCATGACCTGTATCTATCCCTATACTACAAATTCATGAATTTCTCATCTCCAGCATTCGTAAAGTCCACTTCGGTTTCAAAATACAAACCGTAGAACATTTTAATGTTGATCAAGTAACAAAAAGCATTAAGCACAAAGATGAGAAAAATAATTCAATAAACTCATTCATATAACTAGAAAGCAAATCAGAAAAATAAGGGTTTCATCTGATTACACTCATCCCTAACAAATAGGGTTTAGTTACTCATGACAGAGATACAAAAGATAGTGATTAAAGAAGAATTACAAGAATGATTCATGGACGATTTTTGATAAAACTGCTCCAATGGTGTTAGAAACGATCGTCTTTGAGTATCTATGCTAGGGCACAAATCTCCACACTTTCCAATAGTAAAAAAGATCCCTAAAAAAAATGAAAAATTGTTTTTTTAACCATGCGTAGAAAACGTGCTTCAAACGCGCGCTGATAGTGCTGAAAGGCAAGAAATGCGCCTCAGGTGCGGCTGTTGCGCTTTAGGCGCACAACATCTGTTGTTTGACTTATAATGCATTTCTTTTCTTCTTTCGAGTCTAAATTTGGTTCCGGTGTCTTCTTTCATTTGAACTTGGTTTGACGCCAATTGAACATCTACAACTCCAGATATGGCTACAATACTCCGCATAGGTCATGTTAATTTCTCACCAAAATGCAACACTGCACTAAAACAAAGTAACAACGCAAAACTCCAAAAAATGTCTACTTAATCAAGGAAATAAGAACATAAACATTTCATTAAATGAAAGAAATAAAATTAACAAAATATATCAAATAAATCCTTAAATTAACTAATGAATAAAAGATAAATAAGACTAAAAACAATAAAAAAAATATGCATATGATGAAGAGTCATCACATGCCTAATCAAAGAAAGAATACAACATGCCCCGTAAGATGGAACTGTATGCCCTAATGAGTGTAACTAAACAAGAAGTGCAACAACGATAACAAAGGGAAGCTTTTCTCTCATATTAATTTAAAGAAGCACACCTAGAGAGATTTAAAAAAAATGCAATCATGAATATTCACGAAAACTACATTGTCTTGCTCAGAGGTCAGAGGTCAGATCACTTTTTCAAACCCTGAATCTGCAATTTCTATGCAATGCCTAAATTACCTAAAAGGAAGACCAACACATGAAAGCTCTTAAGCAATTGAGTAATATTTCATCATAATTGTAGATAGCCATTAGCATGCAACAAATGCAATCCTAAGAAAATAACTATGACGCATTTTCAAAACAATTTATCTCAATTAAATACACCCACATATACATCTTACAAATACACATATAGAGTCCTTTATGCAATCTAAAAGTTTGAATGAGCTCTTACCTCCGTTGTAGCTTTAACAACCGATTATGGCACCACGATTAATTACGGTAAAAATTTTGTTCGTGTCATCACTTCAAAACCTAGCTCACTAGCACCGCAGCATGACAATGAACAACTTTTTCTTCTGTCACTTCTTGAAAGGGAGCTTAGATCTAGTAGATAAATGAGGATTTGTGTTTGTGTGGTTTTGAAAAACCACCAACACTTTGGTTTCGTGAAGTAGAGGAAGAAAGAAAAAAAGAACGTGAGGCAGAGAGGGAAATGTTTCTGCTTCCTATTTCCTATCCTCGCTTTAAATATCTAAATATTCTTACACACATCATTCACCCACATCTCAAACTATTTTGATAAAAATGTATATTCTCGTCGCAACTCAATCGACATATAAAATTTTCAATAACAAGTGATATTTTTAACAAAACTGTCCGGTGTTAAATTTTTCGTAAGGTAAATAAATTATTCCCCGACAAATAATTTTAAACGGGTCTCAAAATATATAAATAAATATAAGAATATATTAAACATATTACAAACTCTAACAAAATATAATTTTGGTACTTAATTTCCAAAATAAAGTAAAATTGAGTTAAACGTCACAATAATTCAACACAAAAATATACTAAAATTGCATAAGTTAGAATTTAAAACTAAGAGTCTTACAATCACGACCTGTATTTTAAGGAATTTTAGGCATATGCAAATACAATTCATGTAATTGTATGTAAACTGAGGTTACATAAATGTAAAATTTTGGATGACTAGACCAAATTATGTAAACATTACGTATATGAACCGCATTTGCGTAAGTTTACGTGAATATAGATAGTATATCATACATGAATTCCATTACATAGGTTACGTGAACTCAGTTAATGTAGACAATTTTATGAATTTTTGATACGTTTTATTGTATGTAGATAAATGGACCATTGGAAAGATAATATTAACGAAATGTATGATGGTATGAAACCTGATTTTGATGCAATCAATGACAATGTTGAACCCATAGTTGATGCAATGAATGATGGTGTTGAACCTGGTATTGTGGATTTGATTGATATATTTACCACTGACATGATGTTTGATACACAAAATAATTTATTGAAATGAGCTAATAATGATTGAAGGGAAAATAGAATTGTCGTTGCCAACTTTAGATATGAAACTGCCACAACACGACCAAGAACAAAAACAAAGTTAATGCTTGGTTGTGAAATAAGCGACAAATATAGATCTTGGAATAATTCTAAATTTGTGAGGAGTACTTGAATTAAAAAATGTGAATGTCCATGTAGATTAAGAGAAACACCATCAAATGTTGGTGATGGGTGATATTTTTATGTAGCATGTGGTCTTCATAACCATAAGTTAACAAAAAAAATTGACTAGTCATTTTTTCTTTTACCGATTGTCTCACAAAGATAAATATGTATTTGGTGATCTGACTAAGAGCATGGACAAATCAAGAAATATATTAATACATTAAAGGATCATAATTTCGAAAATTTAATGACAATCAAATAAGTTTACGATGCACGTCAAGTATATCATTCATTGCTTAAAGGTAATAGATCTGAAATGCAACATCTAATGACATTGATGGAACGCGATAAATATGTATATCAATATAGGATGGTAGATGGTTCAGATGAGTTGAGGGACATATTCAGAGTCTATCTAGATGTTATCACTCTTGTAAATAATTTTCACATAATCTGGATTATGGATAACACATACAAGACTTGCAAGTATTGAACGCCGTTAATTGAGATTGTTGGTGTGACCTCTATTGAAATGACATTTTGTGTGAAATTTTCATATCTATAGTCTAAGCATGCTAATAAGTTCACAAGTCATTGTTACTAATAAAGACATTTCTTTGATAAACGCAACTCAATATGTTTTTCTAAAAACAGTCAATTTACTATTATGTTTCATGTATGCAAGAATGTCAAAGCCAAGTACAAGATGACTGTGTTTCCAAAAAATAAGTAAATGCACATAGTGAAGGCACGGGGGTCTTATTTACCATTCTAATGAGGCTCATCGTTATCAAAAATTTTCTATGTTTGAAGGAATTTTTAGTGATTGTTCTATTTTTTTAAGACTATGTATATGAGTAGTGATTAAATCTTCATAAAAGAAATATTTGTTGAGACGTCGACACATAAGATTATGTACTTTAGGATCACGAAAACACAAAGGGTCAAGTCTCTACATTTGAGTTTAAGTAAGATGTTGCAAGACAACATAAGGGATATATACAAATTTTTGGAAAATTATTTCTAGCATCATTGTATTACAACACAATGAGATAATAGCATCATTTGAAAAGAACATCATTCAAAAGGTTCATCAACATAGTAGCATATTGTACGCCTATTTGTGTGGTGTTGTGTCTAAAGATGCAATAGAACACATTGTTGTTGAGTATGATTGTGTGAAGTATGTTAGTACTAATAAGTACAAATGTCATTGCATATTAGGACAACACATGGTCTACCTTATACATGTGAAATAGCCAGATATAATATGGTGCATATTGTTATTCCATTAGACACTATTCATATTTGGTAGAGGAAATTAAATTTTCATTATGTTGGATCAAGTAAACCTTCAGAGTTATCTATGAATCATGTAATAAATGTCATAATGGAAAAATTTGACAACCTTGATGTATATAGAAAAATTTCACTTAATTGTAAATTGTGCGAGATCATTTACTCACCCGACTACGTTAATGTCTCCACCTCCCGACAAGGTTAAAAAAATATGGTACACCAAAAATAGGAAAAAAGAAAAATAATCAACCAAGTGTGATCCAACATAGTGGGAGTATGTGGATGTATCTATTCCATGTAGTTACACAAATATATGTAAAACTACTATATATGTCAATAAAGTACAACAACCTAGATCATTAGTCCAAAAACTTACACCTCGACCATCGAAAAATAAAGTTCAACAACCTAGAATTCTTCACTTCAAAGATGGGTTACAGTTGAAATTCATAAATTCATTTATGACATTATTGTTGTTATTGTTGATGGTTAATAATGTAGATATAATGTAATATCAACTTTACTTTGAATAAGTTAGAACTTTTGGGTATTCATTTATCAATAGTGTTTGACATGACTTCAAGAATTCAAGGTTTATTATGAGAGAATATTTGACACAGAACTTTTTATTTAGCAACTTATACATAGTGTATATGTTGAACAAGTTGCAACTACTGATAATTTCTAGAAATGGGACATGCGATTTCTTCGAAGTGTAATGTGGTTTTTGTCTCATAATCATATATCCAATCGCAAATAAATTTTTCCACTTAAAATTCTACTAACAACATCTATGTCAGATAATCACATGCTTGTTATTGCATTTGTTAAGAATTGTCGCTTCGTGTAGATACTAATTTTTATATTTAGTTTGTTTCTATCAGTCTCTTTTTATTGTTTAATAACTTGTCGTTTTTAAAATGTTTACTTGAAGCTAGATTCACATATACCACATGCAACAAACTTGTGAAAAAAGTATTGTAATATCCCAAATTTTATAATAAACTATTTTATATATCAAATAATATTTTAAAAAATTGATTTAGTGTTTACAATACTTATCACAATTATCAGAGACATACAATCATTTTTGCTTGACACAATTATCACAAACATACAACCATTTTGCTTGACATATTTATTAGAGGCAGACGATCATTTTGCACATATTTATTAGAAGCAAAACATTCAAATCGGAGGCGCGTTTTGAGAGCGTTGTTCTCAGAGTCAAACACAACTTTAACAGCTTCTTTAGAGTCACTGAGAACTTTGTTTAGAAAATTCTCTTTTCTTTGTTCATTAGAGTAACGCTTTGACTTGAACTACATATTGAAATACTTCTTGTTGCTATATTACGACTTGTTATATTAGTAGACACAATTACTTATTTATTAGGTGATAATATTATGTGTTTAGAAACACTTAGATTATCATCTTTAATTTACTTGTAATGTATGCTACCTTAAAATACAGTCATTAATATAAATATTTGTCTTCTAACTTAATCTGCACACTTAGCAAATACTGTTAGGGGATAATTTTTCTTTATTAGTTTGATTTTATTATCTTCAAAACATCAAAGTATTGTAGCTAAAATCATTTATGCATTAACAATTGGTAGCCTAAGTTACTTCACTATTATTCTCAATGATATATCTTTTGTAGTTCAACAAGTAAATTAATTCATACATTCTCTTTGCCATCTTCACATGGCAACAACTCGTCTTATAATTCACTACTTAAAAAGAACTTCTCACCGTGGTCTATTATTTTCCAATGGAATAACCCCTACATTGAGTGCTTGTAGTGATACGTATTGGGCTGGGTGTCCTGACACTGAACAATGTGTCACTAGTTTGGTGCATGTTTCTCGGCTCTTCTTTGATCTCATGGAAAAGTAAGAAACAAACAAGAGTCTTCAAATTTTCTACTAAACTTGAGTATTGTGCCATCTCTACTGCTTGTTTAGAAATAATTTAGCTTCATAGTCTTTTGGTTGGATATAGATTTCCTCAAACTCAACCAACATCACTTATGCTGACAATATAAGTGTCATCCAAATCGTTGCAAATTATGTTTGTCATAATGATCGACTAATATCACTTCCTCACGTTAGTATTCGGTTCAAGTTGTAGATATTATTACCAAGGTTGTTCTGCGTCGACGTAATTAGTATCAATTTGATAGGGGTGTTAATAAGGGAATGGTTTGGTTTTGATTTAGTTCTTAAGAAAAGGAATAAACTCCTTAGTTGTATATATTTTCCATTCCAAAATTAAACTAAAAAATCAAACTAAAAAATCAGACATAGAATATTTGTAATCAATGATTGTAAATGTTGATGTTTAGAGGCAATACAATAAAGAAAATGTATCAAGCCAAAAACCTTGGCAGTAGTTACACTGCTATATATGGAGAGAGAGAGATTGAAAGAAGATTAACAAAACTACCCATATACTAACAAACTAATCAATTCATAACAAAATTTATATTTTGTAACAGCAAATATACCTCTACCTCTCCTACTTCAGACACAACCCAATTGATTCTAAAAACACACCCAATTATGAAAATTTTACATAACGACATTTTAAACATAAATTACTACTTTAATTATTAACCATTATTTTTATAAAATGATTGCATCTTTTAAAATTCTTTTTATTTTCTTTTAATTTTATATCAGAACATATTTGATTGAAGCACATTTCGAGAATAATGGCATTAAATAAAGTTAAATTAATTAGATTTTATTTATATTTTAATTCACAAAATATGACTATATTTTTGCTTTTATTTAAGTTCGTAATAATATTTAATTTATTTCAAATCAAATAACAAAGTATTAGAGATATAAAAGTCTATTACAAATCAATTACACTTTATTAAAAGTTAATTATTCCCATTTACATACCACATTACAATTTTAGATGAAAGTTGCATAAGAGAAATTGTTTGAGAATGTCAATGTTTATTACATAAAAAACTACAATGAGATTTATATAGCCATTAGCAACAACTAACTTATTATAAGATAGTAAATCAAAACTATCTTTTTGTCAAAACTGACCTTTGGTAAAAAAAAAAACAAAAAACAAAAACTAACTTAGTACAATTAGTCTAACTAATTTGTAACTAATATTTTCTAATTAAAAGTACTAGGAAAAGATGGAGGCTTTCTATTTTGAAAAAGTTAACATCCTACAATGGTTCAACTATGAGAGGAAGTCCAAAAGTGGGTCTTAGAGACAACATGATAGTAGGAGAATGGTGATAATTAGGGGATATTTTAAACTTAAACTTAGAGAGAAGTAGGGTTAAAACTATCTTATACTCCATGAAGGACAAGTTCCTACCAACACATGTTCTCCCTCCAAAACCAAAAGGTAAGTATCCCATTGTGTGGTTGCACCCTCCATTGGCATCATTCATGAACCTTTGTGGTTTGAAATTGTTGGCATCATTCCCCCATATTGTCATGTCATGATGGATTGCTACAACATCAATCCAAATGTTGGTCCCTTTAAGCACTTTTAAATTATCTACTTCAATGTCTTCCTTAACTTCCCTTTGCACATTTGGAGATGGTGGGTAGAGTCTAAGTGCTTCATTCATCACCCATTTCATCTTCATGAATAAAAACAAATACATTAAAGACAATTTAGCTCACACAAATATATTTTCTACATTAAATATATAACATGTCTTTAGTAGGGAATAATATTTTGTTTTTTAATTATCATTAATATGATATTCAACAAATTCAAAGATAACACCACAATGGAAGACAAAAATCTTCTTCAAGAATAAGTTGTTCATTTTTATGATTAAATTGATACCTAAAACCACTTATTAAGTTAAAAGAGACTAGAAGAGTCGAACAACCTCATCTAAATCTAAATCAAAATGTTCTTTTATTTTTATTTCCAATACAAACAATTCAAGTAATGAAAAAGATTGAATAAACCAATTTTAATCACCAATTTATTTTTTGTTTTTTTGTTATGGTTGTATATATATTTTGATTCACACAAACAAAATTTTTGATTAGGAATCATCTTACCTTCTTTAAATCATTAAGCAAGTTGATATCAAGTTCTTCAATATTGCCAACCACTTCTTTAATTTCATCTCTCAATTGGTTTTGCCAATCTTCATTCAAAGCTAGAAGTAGCAAAGTCCATGTGATTGAAAGTGATGTGGTCTCAAATCCACCAAAGAAAAATGTCTTGCACTCATCAACCAATTCCCTCATGGTAAATGCCTTATCCAATTGTCCATCCAACTCTTTATTTTCTTTCAACAAATGATCCAACAAATCTTTTTTATGTTGTATCTTATCATGTGAATTCATTCTAGATTCTATGATGGAAAATAAGAGTTTGTCAACATCTTTACCAAGTTTCTTGGCTTCTTGAGTTTTCTTGAGATTGAAGAATTTTCCAAATGGGACCCCCACATATCTATTGGTCTTAAAAAGGGTCATTTGCAAAACTCTTAGTTGATCAAAGACTTTCTTTCCATTTTCATCTCCCATTCCAAAACTTGCTTTTGCTATTATCTCTCCAGCAGTTGCTACAAGTTCTCTTTCCACATCAATTTCATGGTTGCCACAGTTTATTTGGGAAACCCACCTTTCAATCATATTCCTTGTGGAACCAATCATCATGCTTGCCATTGACTTGAGAGAATAAAAATTATAAACACAATCAATTGAAGAACAAAATATTGATTTTTATTTATTTATTTATTTATTTATTTATTAATTTGTATAAAAATAAAATAATGAACTTTTTAATAAGATCAAAATAATTTTTAGATACACCCAAAGATGTTTGTCACCGATAAATATTAAAAAACAAAGAGACAAATATTTTCTACTAATATATAAAAGAACACGAGATAAATATTTGTTATCATTTAAAGATTACATAAATTATTTATCCTTTATATATTTTATTTCTTTTTTATTATTGTTATAAAAAAATATAAGACAAATATTAAAATAATACGAGATATATAGATATTTATAATTGATGCTTAAAAAATATAAGAGAAATATTTATTAGTGATAAAAAATCAAGTGACAAATGTCTGTCATTATGAATATTTATAAATCATATATAAAAAATATCAAACAAATATTCATTAATAAATATAAAAAATCACGACACAAAAATTTATCATTGATATATAAAAAATCATGTGTCAAAATGTCTCTTATTATGCATATTTATAAATCTTACATAAAAATACCAAATAAACATTTGCAAGTAATATTTATATCCAAAATATCATGATAATTATTTTATTTTATAAATAAAAAAATATAAGATAAATATTTGTCACTAATCAATATTAAAAAATAACAAAATAAATATTTTTTTTTCAATAGTAGTACTTACAAGAACATGAAATAATTATTTTCATTAATAAAAAAAATATTTATCATTATTGCATAAAAATTAAATAAAATATCAATAACGCATTACACCTCACAAATTTTTTCCTAGTTTTTTTTTTGGATTTTTTATGAGTAAGATTAATACTTTTTCATTTATAATACTCACACTTAATATACATCAACCACTGGCAATAAAATCTAGTGATAATAATTTTTCACGTCATGAAGACATGCTCTTGGACGCTTTGTTTGATTGCTTACACTCACATTCATTTGATTAAATAAGGGATTAAATAAATTTTAATTATTATGAAATTTCAAAATAAGAAAAAAAAAACTATTAATAGTTACATTTTTTAATTTTTATAAAATTATTCTATATAGTTCTGGTCTTTAACAGAACGAATCATGTTTAACCATTCTTTAATTTTAAAATTTTTGAATAACTTTTTACAACTGTATTTAGAATAATATAAAAATTTCTACAGTAAAATTAAAAATATTTTAATTTTTAATAATTATATATAATTTTTTGTAACGCTGCAGATTCAAATAAAAGAAAGAAAACAACATAATTATAAATCGAATTTTAAAATCACTTTTTAGAATGTGTCTAATATGAATCACTCATTGTCTAAAGGTTGACCTTTACTATTTTTAGTAATAAATGAATATTATAATAATTAAATATAAAAAAATATAATTTTATTAAAATTTATTAAAAAATAGTAAAGTCCGCGACCCAAGATCATATTAGACAACCTTTTAATTTGGAGTGCATTTAATTATATTTATTTTATTTAAAAATCACTTTTTTTTTTACTTATCTTCTAAAATAAACCTATAATCTTATTAAAACATGTGTGTGTGTGAGAGAGAGAGAGAGAGCAAAGACAAACTTTGAGATTAAGTGGAGAAAATGTTGGTGCTATAACATGTCTATGATGAACCCATTTGGTGCCTTCAGCCATAACCAAACCATTTCCAAACATAGGATCCCTGTCATTTCTAAACACACTTGGTTTTCCCCATGTCTTAGCCAAAACCTTTGTAGACATTTTTTTTAAGAATTCAGGGTCAGCAATGTATAAAAATGGCTCCGTACCCAACCAATAAACAAAAACTTTCCCTACAAATCAAAAAACATAACCATTATTCAACATAATCAATCACTACATATATATTAGAAAAAATTAAACATAGTATTTTTAAAATTAAAATCGGTTCTTTATATTCATATTAAGTTAAATTTTTAAAAAAATATTTTTTTTCTAGATGACATGATAAAGAAATTCGTACATAATCATTCAAAAACATAATATGCAGTGTTACAATATTGATATTTGTCAATAATTTTTTGAAAATGACCAAAATTATGATTTGCAAAATAGGATTAAAGTATAATTGACTTACCGTGAGATTTTTGCCATGAATTATAATATGGAGAAATGGTAGAGTGAATGTCATGGTTGATATTTAAGAACCCAAATGGAGAAGAAAAAGAAGAATTTAGGTTTATGTTCTTTTTCATCTCATTGATGTTTCCTAGTGGAAAACTTGGTGTTGGCCCACCAAACCCACATCTCTTAAGATTTTTATATTTTTGGTTAGGTAAAATCCACCAAAAATATGTTAGTATTGGTAGCAAGCAAAGACACAACGTAAATATTAATGATATGAGTACAATAAGAACTTCTAATAGACCTACAAATCCCATCTCACTCTCACTCTCTCTATAGCTCTTACTCTCTATTTGTGTGTGTGTCTCAATTGCTTTGTTATTTATAGGTGTTGTGATTCTTCACATATTAATTGTTGTGGTGGGAAACCAAAATGCAAATTTATAATGTTCAATTAATATTTTGGGTAAATAGAACTAATAAGAAGTTATTTTGGCACTAAAAATCAAAATGTTGAGCTTTTTGACCTCGATGAAAACGATGTGTGGAATGGTTTTACAAAAGAGATTTGAGTGGAATATATATATCTTATAATATTATGACCAATTGTGGTAATAGTTACTCCTTCTATTTTACACCCGTTTAAAACAAGTAGCTAATCATGTTTAATATGTTTAAAATTAAAAAAAAAAACAAAAAACAAAACAAAACACAAAAACACAAGTAATAAATTCATCCTTGTGTTATTTTTTCAAAACAAGTAATAAATATAATATCATAAAATGTGTTAAAGAATGATAAAAATTAAAGTCAAATTATTTGATTAATTCATCATATAATTTAATGGTTAAATTACATTCATGGTTCTTTAACTTAATTTCAGGTAACGTTTTAGTCTTTTATCTTTTTTTTTTCTGAGTTGATCTTTTATGTTAATTTTAAGTGACAATTTGATATTTTATATTTTAAAATGTCAACACTGTTGTCGTTTTTTTTACAAAAATTCAAAAAAATCATCAAATTTTTTAAACAAAACTCATAAAATTCATTATCATCTCAATTAAAATCCAAATTTGATCAAATTCATATCTTAAATCTTGAAATAAACTCATATTTTCATTCTTTATTTGATGTTGTTAGAGATGAAAATATGAGTGTATTTGAATATTTGAGTTATGAATTTGATAAAATTTGCATTAGATTGAAGATGATTATCAATTTTATGGGTTTTGGTTGAAAAATTTGATGATTTTTTTTAATTTTTATATAAAAAAAGATAACATTGTTGAAATTTTAAAACATAAAATATCAAATTGTCACTTAAAACTA
>JBBPBS010000749.1:368933-389495 GCA_037974835.1 Cicer judaicum
ACTAAAAAAAAAAAAAGATAAATAACTAAAACATTACCTGAAATTAAGTTTAGGGATATGTAATTTAATTAGCCTAATTTAATCTAAATATTAACGTGTTATGTAATTTTAATGGAATCTCACCGTGGATTTTTTTTTCATGGTCTATCAAAAGATGACTTATAAAATCGAATGTAACTATGGTCATAAGATAAAATAACAACAAATGTTTAAATCATTATTAATTGATTTCCATTGTAAAAGGCTTAAAGCAATAACAAACTATTGATTATAGTTCATTTTCCAACTTGTAAATTTGATAAAATATTTTGGTTTGATGTTAATTAGTTGGGTGTTGTGGTTAATGAGGAATAGGATTTTGTTTAAATGTTAAGTGGCTAGTCATAGTTATTCCATCTCTTATATAAAAACATTATCGTGCATTGGTTTATATGAAGAGAGGGTAGAAACTCCCAATTGTTATTTTCTAATTGATGTTGCAATCCATTGAGATGCATTTAGTGTATCTAAATTTAAATTTGTATTGTATATGAATCAAAGTAACTCTTATAATTCTCATTTATTACATTTTTATTATGATCTATAAAAAAGTAACTCTTATATTCTCATTTATTACATTTTTATTATGTTCTATAAAAAAAGTATCGAAAGTGTAAACAAATTTATAGCATCAAACTATATTTCATTAATCTTAATTTGATATATTTGTATGCATATTTTATTTTAGGAAAGATTGAACTAACCTCTCCCTGAGTTGAGTTTGGATTTCAATCAAAATCTCCCTTAATTTCGACCAATCCTCTCATTTTCTTCTAATTTCACTTATTTTTTAAAATATTTTTATTGGATTGGAAATTTATATCATATGCATCATACTTATAAAATTTTGCACAAATTTAAAGTTATTTCATATATTATTGAGGATCGAGAAAAATAACGGTGTTCAATAAATTGTATAATACGTTATTTTTGTATATATAAATAAGATATCAATGTTTCTAGATTTTTATAAAATTTTACATGTATATGTTATAAACATTCAATCAAAATTGAAAAAAATAAATTGAAAAAAATAGTAAAATTGAATGAAATAAAAAGAATTAAGAGAGAATAAAGGAGGTTTTGATTGAGATGAATCGAGTTCAACGTCACAAATAACTCCTTTAGTTTAAAAGTAAACATTAATCTCCATAACTTTTTTTCAAATGGATAAACTGCTCTATTCCACTGACAAGTTTGTTCTCTCTTAAGACTCTAATTTGGTGGCAGTTTGAGAGAAATTATAATAAATATTTTTTCAAAATTAGAGAGCATCTTATGTGAGTGATATGAAATTAAGGAGATACGTGCAATTTACCATTTATTTTAGGCTAAATTACATCTATGGTCCCTTAACTTAATTTCAGATAACGTTTTAGTCTTTTAATTTTTTTTTTCTCGAGTTGATCCTTTATTTTAATTTTAAGTGACAATGTGATATTTTATGTTTTAAAATTTCAACAATGTTGTCCTTTTCTTTACAAAAATTCAAAATAATCATCAAATTTTTCAAACAAAACCCATAAAATTCATTATTATCTTCAGTAAAATACAAATTTGATCAAATTCATATCTTAAATCTTGAAATAAACTCATATTTTCATTATTTATTTGATGTTGTTGGAGATGAAAATATGAGTGTATTTGAATATTTGAGTTATGGATTTGATAAAATTTGCATTATATTGAAGATTATTATTAATTTTATAGGTTTTGGTTGAAAATTTTGATGATTTTTTTGAATTTTTGTACAAAAAATGATAACATTGTTGAAATTTTAAAACATAAAATATTAAATTGTCATTTAAAATTAAAATAAAGGACCAACTCGAAAAAAAAAAGATAAAAAACTAAATCGTTATCTGAAATTAAGTTAAGGGACCACGGATATAATTTAACCATTTATTTTATAATAAAATCCAATATTTATGTAAAACTTTTTTCTAGTGTTATGCATAGTTACCAAATTCATTAATATAAATTGTAACTCTCATTAAACGTTTTATTGTTTTTGACAATATTTTTATAATTTATAAATTAAGTCCACATCCCGGACACAATTAAATAATATAAAGGTTCCAATTAAAGCTTCTTTTGTATATTAAACACAATGAAAATGAATAGATCTAAACCTAGGGGTGCCACTAAATGCAATAGCCACTTAATTTGATGGTGTCCAAAGATTAGTCCATAGATGAATTACACATTGCGTGCATTGATATTTTATACTAAATGTTCAAAGTATTTTTGAGTTAATACATTTTTTTTTATTTCTTGATAAAAAAATTTATATATGTATGAAAGAATTAAGAAAGAAGTAGTTAGACTTAACTAGTCAATAAATTCCAATAAAAATTAAGCAAGAATCGTTTAAAAGAATTTGAATTCTACTTTTATATATAGAAATTTTTAATTAAATTTTACTTATATTCTGACTTAACTAGATTTGAATTACCAACTTTTTTATCCTAAGGGTTAAAAAAAAAATATATATGTGAAACAATTTCCTAGAAAAACTGTTTATTTGGCTTAAAGTTTCAAACGCACACCACAAGCTAGCTTCTCAATTTGGTTAAACATATCTTCAAATTCGAAATTTTGCATTAGACTGTTGCTATATTTTGATGACATTCAGACAACTCATGTGTGTGGTGTAAAGTACTAAGTTGAAAATATCATAAACAAATAAAACATTGGTATATATTAGATACCCATCAAATGTCTTGCAACTTTTTACCATATTCGATACACTTACACGACATCTACTTCATTTTTAACAAGACCATTGATAGATATTTTTATGGCTTAAATATATGATTGAAAATATAAATGTGTTTTCTTTTTGTTTTTTTTATTATAAATATTTTTTTTAATCTCTACAAAATTAATTTAAATTTAAATTAGTCTCCTCAATTTCTTATATTTCTAATAATTAAAGAAACAAAATAAAATAAAATAAAATTATATATATATATATATATATATATAAATATCACATGATTTGTTCGAATAAAAATCAATTTTATAAGGATTAAAACAAAAGAACAAAAATTAAAAAATGCAAAAATATATTTATAAGGACAAAAATCAAACAAAAGACTTATAGTGAGTAAAAAATATACATAATTATAGAAGTCAATCATATATTTAAATTTATTTATCAAATAAATGTAAATAATACAAATAAAAGTATTTTGTTAAATAAGTCAAATAAAATTATAGAAAATATAATGGATAATCCAACTTATTTTTTATTAAGAAAAAAAAAATCTAGTATATGATGTGAATGTTATGACACCCTCAATTTTTTACAACCGCGATGTGTTTTTTTTTAAAATGTTTATGGTGAAAATTAGTGGTATGTATGTGTTTAAGAGACCCATCTTAAATATATTTTGGATCGGCCACCAAGAAAATCCAAAACGTGTAGAGTGTGGGTCCCAGTAGCAAAATACAACTTGAGTAGGCTTTGCATATGCAATATTGACAACATAGTCATTGATTGAAGTAATAATAGATTGAAGTTGATATCTGAATCTAAATTAAACGAACACTACAATAAGACAAAAAATCAAACAAATGTCTCACCAAGACGTGTGATACCGTAAACCCCAAAATAATATATATTAATCTATACAAGAATTTTAATTTAATTTGCAATGTATAAAAAAAATGATTTCAAGGACATAAAATTCTTATAACAAATTTAGGATATCAAAATTTAAAGGGAATACTTTAAACTTTTTCCTCTTATAAAACAATAAGGTCTTCATACAAAAAGTTGTTTCTAATTAAATAAATAAAATACAACTTATGACTCTTATTCCTGGTATCACCTACTAGAGCGGGATTTCTTCCAAACTTGAACTTTAAGACTCATTAACATGTAACAACTGCGATTTTGCAAATGTATGTCCAAGTCAGTCAAACACAAACAACGAAGGAGGTGAGTTTCAAAATCATATTAATAATATAATATAAGTATGAAGAACACACAAACAATTATAATATACCGTATCATAATCACATTACAATATATCAAAATATTTAAGTAAACAGTAACATATTATAACATCAAAGACACTCAATTAAAATAATAATCTCATTATAATATGCATCAAATCATCTAAGGTTAATTATTATTACTTTTTAAACCCATTAATCACAATGAAAGACAATGTTATGCATGAGCTTAGACTCTACTTCACAATGTGGTACCATTTTAACTCTGAAGTACTTGGTTAAGAGGCTTGATATTATGCCACCATCACGGTGGACGAACAATTCAAATTGGCCCTGTCCTCATAGATCCCCTCAACTCAACCCGAGACACATATACGCGAGAGTCGAGGTAAATGTATGTTGCATGGTAACTCCCGACATTTGGAGTGATACCTCCAAGTCACCTAAGAATTCTTCACCTGAATACCTCTAAGGTCTAACAATCTTTCCTTAATGCTAAATAGTAGACCGCCACAATCAGACTCATTCATATGTACTTCCCTAGAATCACTAGGCTTGTCAGACCCTACTTATATGATGACAAAATAATCTCCACTTCACAAATTCTCAATATTTATTTTCTTCCCTCGTTGGTCTATGGTACTCCATTAAGACCGTCACATCAAACACATATTGAAATCACAATTATTTTATCAACTATGAGGTTACTTCAATATTCTCATCACACTTTATAACATCAATATCATTAATCATATAAACTCATCACAATCTTATAACATCACTCTCATCAATCATACATCATCACATAAACTTATCACAGATTTATAACATCATTATTATTAATTATACATCATCATAATCACATAAACTTATTAAAATGCATTCATCCTTTATTATCACATCACTTAAATCTGTCTAATCAAACATATACATAAAGTTCATTCGACATCCAATATCACATTAATATCAAATAACACACAGTTAACAAAAATAAATCAAATATCACAATAATATCAAATGTCACACATTTAACGAAATTAAATCAAATATCACAATAATATCAAATGTCACACATTTAACGAAATTAAAACAAATATCACAATAATATAAAATACCACATATTTAACGAGTCAATCAACACCTTATAAGTATTTATATTCCATATTTTAATCTCACAATTTCCATTTTGTACATTAATCAATTTATCACTCAAAGGGCTATTGCTGTACGTAGCGAGCCTCAGATGAATCGTTGGGAAATACGGTTTTTCCGTTCATCTCACAATATATTATACTCATGAATTCAAACGCTCTCTCACCTCTTACATTATTTCAACGCTTTCACACAGGGATATGATTCCACGAGCAAACAATATTTGTTCTTTGACTCTTTCTCTATCAATCGATCTAACTTGACAGTTTATAGGTAAACGTCAAAAATAGATTATGAGAAGACACTCTAAAATAATTTCGAAATTTGATCAAGGAAACTTACCATAAATCAGAAAACCAATCATCAGATAAAATATCTATTTTTCATACAATCGTTTTAGCGTTGGTTTCACTCAAATCCGACTTACGGTGAAGAAAAACGGTGCAAAATAAGAAATTTTATAAACGAAGAAGTCGAATATTTTAGAGATAAATTTAAACGGTTAAAAATATGAGGAAGTATGTTTATTTGACTACCTAAATGAATAAAATAACATACTAAAATTTGGAGGAGAACGGAGAAAATCTTTTGGAATAGTTATTAATCATTAGTGTCAATTTTCTTCTTTTTCTCTCAAGTTGCGGCTGCCTTTACATACACTTACTCTTTCTTTGTGGTATATTTTCTTCTTTCACTTTTCAATTATTATTTTTTTTAATTAATTACTTAGGATTTACTCTTGTATATGAACTTAACCCATAAAACACATTTTACTACTTTTATTTATTTATTTATTATTTTTTAAAAATAAAACAAACAATTAACAAAACTATATTTTTTTGACACTTTTTTTTAAATATAATTTAATTACTAAAATATTAATAATCTTTCAAAATTAATATGTTATAAAAATAAAACAATTAATCTTTTAAAATACATTAATAACCAAAACTTTCATATTCAAATTAATAACTATAATCATGCTTATATTTTTTAAATACTCACATCAAATTACTACCATCGTTAGAAAATATTTGAAATTATAAAATAAATATAACATCAACACTTTATATTAATTACTAAATCATAATAAATACGTATAAAATCATCGTACCATAACAACTATATAAAAATAAAGGAAATCAAACACAATATTACTACTATCCCAAGATAATTATTTATAAAATAAATAACTAAAAATAGAAAATAGTTATAAATAATTGAAATATCATTATGTAGTCAAATGCACATAAAAATATCACATTAATTGAGTACGTGTATACACACGTAAAATCGCATAAAATCTTATTCTTCAAAATATTATACTAAAATACTATTATTTTAAAATACATATATATAAAGTATATAAAATGATAAAATAAAATATTTATTATTTATATCGCTCATTTAATATAATATGTATCAAACTAACACATCATAAAAAACATCTATATAACGAAAATTAGTCACATAACTTATCGACATATATTATAAAATAGTTTTAACATCAATTAATTATTTAAATCCTATTTAATTAATAAAATAATTTATCATACAATTTAAAGTATTACAAGACGGGAAATAAAACAACGTCAATTTAAAACAACAAAATCATAAAATAAAGTACGAAAAAGAGAACATATTTATGTGAAACCACTTATTTAGATTAAAACAAATAAAAAGAAGCTAAAAAAATGACCAAAACCCACCTCATTCCGGTAAATAAAGAAGAGAAACTTATAAAATTATCTATAAAAAATTAAGATCGGCTAAGAGTAGCATGATAATTATCTTACATATTATTCTTAACAATAGCGTAGTAATATAAAAACAAAGTGAAAATGTTATCTATGATTTCGTTAATTTGATCATGGTGACACATCAACCATAAATACACGAACAACATTCTTAGGATAAATTCTAGCCAATTTAAATTGGAATACATTTCCTGCCCTAAAGTTGTTGTTGGTACAAAAACCATCTCAACCAATCGTATTTTTCCCTTGTCATCGTTTAAGAGGACTTGAAACTTGTTCTATAACAATTATGACACAAAGGTTAAGAATTTCAACGTGGTTGTGTCTTGAATAATCCGCAAATTCGTGGTTCAAAGTCTATAAAATAATTTTAGAAAAGACACGCCTAAGAAATAATTTTTTTTGCATCATGTAAATTATATATAAACAAAACATAGCTTATATAAATTTACAATAATTACTAAACATGATTTGTGTATATGTATATATCCTTCATGTAGATATGCTTCAAACATGAGTATTTTATTAAAGTTGGTAATATTTTTTGAGTTGTAACTTATGATTAAATTTATGTGTAAGTTGAGTTGGGATGAGAGTATATATTTTTATTAAAGAGGATTTAAAAATGAATGATTTGATGTGTGTAAAAGGGATTAGTCGGTGTAATGATACAATTAGCAAAATGTCTACATAATATAACACCCATTCCCCCTTTAATATGCATTGCCCTTCCCCCCAATTCATTAATTTAGGTTTATTTGCAGTTTTGTTCCCTATATTTATATTGATTCACAAAGTTGCTTTCTCTATTTTAAAAGTCAACAATTTTGGTCTTTTCCAGATTTTCAAACTAAAAAAATGACGATTTAATATATTTTAAGTGACATGATATATAATTTTATGATACAAAATCATCTAGATGCATTAATTATTCAAATGTCATTAATTAAATTAAAAATATAAAAAATTTCCAAAATTGAATTTAAATTTTCACGGCGTTTTATTTCAATTTCATGAGTGTTAAATCACTCTACATCATCGTATCATATGTCACGTTATTTAAAACATCTCACGTTATCATTTTTTAGTTAAAAAATTAGAAAGAGGGATCAAAGTTGTCAACTTTTAAAATAGGAAGATCAATTTCGTGAATCAGTATAAATAAAAGGATTAAAACTACAATTAACTCATTAATTTATTTCATTTTCTCACTACATCATCTTTATTCTCCATTTTCTTCTTATTCCCTTTCTCTACAAACACCAAACCCTCATTTTTCACTTCAATTTTTGAGCTCTAAGGAATCTTCCAATTATAAAAGCTTTGACCAAAAAGTTGTTCTACTACTTAAAAGGGAGTCTAAAGAACTAAGCCTCACAAGGTGAAAAATCTTTGTTCCCTTTTTCTCTCTTGAACCCGTAGCCATGTATATATTGGGGGAATGTGTGTTTCTTTAATGTTTTGAACATCAATCTTTCTTTGCAAATAAAAAAACCGTAAGCTAAGAGAGTAAAATGAAGTTGTGTTTAGTATAAATTAGTGAAATTTGAAGTGTTGGTAACTTGATTAATTAGAAATTAAACCAATCCCCCAATATTTTTTATAGTTTGAATGGTATGTGTAGTGTTGTGAAAAATGGATTTTTGAATATTAATGTATTTGGGGACCAAAGTGATAGATTTTTAAAACTCCAAGTTGTGATATGAAAAATTTAAACTAAGCTTGTAATTCACATTGATTTAGGTCCTTTAAATTGTGAAATAATAAATTTGAGTTGCACTTTAAGTATATAGCTTTTAAGTAAATTGTTTAATTCTCTATGTTTATGTAGCTAGTTTTTTTAGTCTAAAAAATGAATTGAGACTATTGACACTAAGTTAATGGTGGACATAACTCTAAAATATTTGTGATTGCTGCGTGAAAATTTTAGGAAAATGAAGTTGAAATAAAATTGTTTATGACAAACTTTTTAAGAAAAAGTTTTGAAACAAAGTAGTGTTATATTGAAGTTTAATTGATTGTGGTTGGATTATTTCAAAAGAATTTGAGTTGTAGAAATTTAATAAATTTGAAAGAAGTTAGAAAAATAAGAAGTCCTCTTTTGATTCTTAAGGATGAAGAAAATTAAATATAGAGTCGATTGAAATTTGAAACCTTATGAATTGATGTCTTTTATTATTTAAAGTATTTGAACTAGATTTGGGATTAAAAAAATTTTGGAAATATTTTGTTGAGTAAAATGAGCTTTAGTCAAGTGGAAGATATAGAAAAAGAGTTTGCACTTTATGATATTGATATGTTAAACTTTACAAAGAGATTCAAACTATAGTAATTGATATTAAATTTCTAATTTTTATGAAGAGATTTAAGTTTGGAAAATAAATTTTATAAACAACCTTGTATATAAAAAACGTTTGAACTAAAAATATTCGCTTCATGAACAAAGTTTTAATTCATATTTGGAAGTTGAAGCTTTTGATATTCATATCAAAAATGTCAACTTTATGCTAAGTTTGAGATTGAAGATGTATTTTGACGTTTTGAAAAACAATATATAACTGATTATGATTTTAGGATTTTGATGTCGTGGAAAATACTTTGAGATGAAAGTTGAGAAAAAATATTTTTTAGATTGAGGTTGAATATGTTTATTTTGAGTTGAGTTATGATAAGTTGATGTCACTTTGAAAATCAAGGATTTGTTTAAAATAATTAAGTTTATTAAAGAAGTATTGGAATTTTGAGAAAAGTGTTAAGTCTTTAAAAGAGAAATTGAAAATTTATATTTTTAGTTATAATGGTTGAACCAAAAATGATATGATTTATTTGTGAGAAATGTATTAAATTATTTCAGTGACGAAAATATAATCTTAGGAGATTAGAAGTGTGGTCCAAATTAAGAGATAATTATAGTCTCAAGGACTTATTTTTTAACTAAATCGAATATTATTTGATTGAAGATGTTAGTACGAGTGATAGTTTAGTTGTGCTTGTTTGAGATAGCGTTACTTATTGAGGAAGCTAAATGAGGTAGTGACTCGTTTAAATTTTAGTATAACATGTGTAGGTTAAACTTATGTTGTTGTTAGTACTTGGTGTTTTGATACTTAACGTTATTAATTGGTGTTATTATGCGATGTTTATGTTATTATCCTTGAATGCTTACTTGAATAATATATTGGTGTCCTTATGCAATAATGAATATGATTTTGCATAAATGACTTATGACGTTATGATTATGGTTTGATGCATTGTTGATAATATATATGGTAATAAATATATATGTTCATGCATAGTAAAGTGACGTTCAAAATTGGTTGAAATCATAGTGATGTCTATAATTGGTTGGAGTCACAATGGTGACATATAATTGGTTGGAGTTCACAATACTAGAACGAGAATTGGAGTCGAGAATGTCCTCCAAGACTTCACAATTGTGGATAATGCTATATGGTGATCCACCACCCTTTGTAGAGGGGACATGATATTCCAAAATCATATGCATTGTCATATAGATATTGCATTAAGGTGCTTTGATACACGAGTTATGTTTGACACCATGAGAAATAGGCATACTTTATTAGTTTTTGTATAATTGCTTATTGTTATGTGATAATTTAAGTTGGTGACCTTTTACTTGTTGTGAGTCGGGTTGAACACCTCAAATTATTAGAATTTGTTTATTGAGAGTTTGGGATGATATTGAAGGTGTAGTACAGTCATGGCTTAAATTACTAGATAAACGCGGACAACTGTATATAGCTAGTGGCTTAGTGGTACCCAGTTGCCTTCAATTAAGAGTGTATGATCAACTTATGGGTAGTCGAGTTATTAATATCGATAACTCTTGATTGTTTTATTATTTACTTTTAATATAATATATAATTCAAATAAATAAATTGATTTTTAAAGTTTTCCTTACCTCGAAATTGCATTGTTAATTAATTTTCTTTAATAGATTTTTGAAAAAGGTTTGTTTTTATAAAAGAAAAAATACGTTGTAAAAAATCAGAGTTTTATATTTTAAGAAACACTAAAAACGAATACTATTAAACGACTGCATTTAAGTTGAACAAATAGAAAAATAAAATAAAATGCAAATAATGAATGGTGAATGACTTTTTATTGAACAAAATAGTAGAAAACACTAAAAACGAGACTACATTTAAATTGGACAAATAGAAGAAAAAAGAGAAAAAAAAAAAAAAAAAAAAAAGAAGGAAAGTTATGATCGAAGATGTATTAGGTGGTGGTTGAAAGTAGTGTCAAATAGATGAGTGGCATAGTGGTGTTACACTGTTTTCTTTAAAATTAAGCAACATTGTAGATACAACATAAGAATAAAAATGTCCCCAAGTAAACTAATGTGACATCATTGTAATAAGGGGCAAAAAGTGAAAATCCTTTGTATCAAGGTTTTTTATGTATATATTAGATAGTTAATTAAGTTCTAGCATGGATGGTTCAATAATTTTAACAAACAATGGATGAGCAAATTTAATAATAGTGTATGTTAATTTATCAAATTTCTCCTTAATAATAATTTTAAAAAAATGAAACTTTCAGTCAAAAAAAACAATAATGATTTAAACTTAAATTAATGTCATAATTATATGAAACTATTTAACAATATTTCCTCCAATCTACAACAACTGTCACATTTGTAAAAAAAATATTAGTTTAGAAAAGATAATCACTTTTTAATTTCCAATGCAATTTTATTTCTTTTTAACAACTGTCACATTTGTAAAAAAAAATATCAGTTTAGAAAAGATAGTCACTTTTTAATTTTCAATGCAATTTTATTTTTTCCCCTTCAATTATACCATCAAATTAATACAATGTAAATTGTGACATCTTAAATATTGCAACCTCCATAAATACAAGTTATTTAGGATATCACATTTCTCAAAATACAAATAGAACATTTTAAACATGTTTTTTTAAATAAAATAGTGCAACCTCCATAAACTTTCTTTAACTACAATTTTATAATTTAACTTCAAAAACTTACGGATACTTATAAGATTTTCATACAAAATATCATTTCTAATTAAATAAGTAAAATATAACTTATAACTCTTACTTTCGGTATCACCTTTTAGAGCGAAACTTTTTCCAAACATGAACTTCAAAACTTTTTAACCTATAATAACTACTATTTCGCAAACACATGGTCAAACCAATCAAACACAAACAATGAATGAGGCTAGTTTCAAAATCATGTTCATAGTATAATATAAATAAGAACATACAAATTATCATAAAAGATCATATCATCACACAAAATCTCATTATAATATAATGTCAAAGTCACTCAAGTAAAACTATCATCTCATTATAATATGCATCAAATCATCTTAGAGAAACTATTATCACTTTTGAAATATAATAATTATAATAAAACAATCACAAAAAAATGCAGTGTTATGCATGAACTTAGACACTACTTCTCCATAATTTGGTACTATTTTAACTCTGAAGTACTTGGTTAGGAGACTTGATACTATGTCACCATACAAGTGGACGGATAATTTAAATTAGCCTTGTCCTCAGAGATCCCCTCAACTCAACCCAAGACATATATAGTCGAGGTAAACATGTGTTGCATAGTAGCTCACAAATTTATAACATTACTATCATTAATCATACATCATCATCATCACATAAATTTAGAACATCACTATCATCAATCATGCATCATCACCATCACATAAACTTATATCATACAATACATCCATCTTTTATCATCACATCACATAAACATATATACAATGTATCCATCTTTTATCATCACATAAATTTGTCTAATCAAGCATATGCACAAAATTCATTTGACACCAAATATCACAATATTATTAAATACCACAAATTTAACAAAATTAAATCAATAAACACCTTATAAATATTTCTATTCGATATTTTAATCTCACAATTTTCATATTTGTACATTAATTAATTTATCCCTCAAATGGCTAATGTCGTATGTAACGAGTCTTTGATGAATCATTGTGAAATATGGTTTCTCGTTCATCTTACAATATATTATACTCCTGATTTCTAATGCTCTCTCACACCTTACCTTATTCCAATACTTTCATATGAGTCCACAAGTAAAATATTTTTGTTCATTGACTCCTTATCCTTCAATCAATCTTAACCTGACAATTTATATAATAACCCATTTAATAAAAAACCTAGTAAAATAAAGATTTTTAAATATTAAATGATTAATTTAGAAATAGGAATTTCTTCAATTTCCCTCTCTTTTATGCATTCCTAGGAAATTGTTGGGAAGCACATATTTTTCTCTCATTCTCTTATTCCTGCTACTAGCTTTGAAGAACACAACTCGTGCATTATTGCCATCTTCCCAAATTCTCCAATTCTTATTCTCTTCTAAAATTTTCAAAAACACTAGCTCAATTAACCCCGTTAGACCTGTTCTACCTTCTTGTATGCAAAGTTTCACTCCTCAACCCACAATAAACCATCAAATCATGTTCGGGTGAGGAAAAACAAAAGCAAGAGAAAATGGAAGTTGAAGAGGAAGAGAACTGAGAAGTAGACAACCACTCTAATTAACCCAAAACCAAGAGGAACCGTCTCATAAAACAGTGAGTTTTGTTTCATTAACTTCTTTTAGCATGAGGGTTTTGAGAATTTATTCACTGAAATTCTTTACTTCTTGTTCGAAACTGTTTTGGGGATATTACAAGTTAGAAGAACTTAGAGTTAAAGGATAATGGAATTTTTATCATATAGGTATTTGATATTGCACCCAATGCATGATTGTTATGTTAGAAATTTAAGAACTCTCTGGATTTTGAGTAAACAATTGTGGTTTAATGTGAGAATCTTGTCACTAAAGACAAATATGTGTGTCTTGGATGCTCTTTCACTATTGCCTTTGTAGTTTTGTCTATGTGTGTCAATATGTAACTTTGGGTTTTTTTCCTCTAGTTGTTGTTTCAAAAACCAAAGTATTTTTACCTTTGATAATTCTTTTTTTTTTTTTTTTTTTTTTTTTTTTTTTTTTTTTTTTTTTTTTTTTGTTTGCCTCTAGTGATGTTTTCTATTTTTCTACCTGTGGTGTTGTTTTCCATTTTTCTGCCTCAAGTGTTGTTTTCTATTTATCTACCTTTGATGTTGTCCTCTTGTTTTTACCTCTAGTTTTGTTTTCTATTTTTCTGCCTCTAGTGCTACTTTGTAATTTTTTTCTCTGATCATGTTGCCTCTGGTCAGAGTTTTCCTCTAGTCATGCTACTTCTAATCCAATCTTTCTCTGATCATGTTGCCTTTGGTCATGTTGCGTCCATAACGCCCCTAACATTATAATAAACTATTTTAATGTAATATATCATAAACATTTAAACTTTCATCTCATACATATAGAAATTAAAAGCTTCTTATATTCCACAAATAAATTCCAAATTTATCACATATATCATAAATAAGATTTTCAACACATTAAAAATAAAAACTTAAACTTCATTCACGTATACAATTGTAGAATTTAAATCAAACAGCATCTTATAAAAGTTTCAAATTCATATTTTTATCATGCAAACCATAATTAGTCATATTAATTCAATTATTACTAAATAGGGCTAACACCGTGCGTAGGGAACCCTGAATGAATTGTTGGGGAACAAGGTTTTCTTTTCATATCACATTATAATATACTCATGAAGTCAAATGCCCTCTCACCCCTTATCTCATCTCGACACTTTCACACACAAATACGAGTACGCTGTAACACCCTAAATTTGATAATAAACTATTTTATTAATTAAATAAGATTTTAAATAATTAATTTGATGTTAAAATCATTTTAGAATATATGTTGATAAATTTTGTGAGTAATTTTTGTTATAAGAATGTTTTCTATGATGTGTTGGTTTGATAGATATTATATTTAATGAGAAATATAAATAATAAATATTTTATTTTATTATTTTATATATTTTTCTAAAAATAATAGTATTTTAGTGTAATATTTTAAAGAACAAGATTTTATATGATTTTAAGTGTATATGTGAGTTGGTAATTAATATGATATTTTCATATATGTTTGATTAATGTTAAGTGTGTACATATTTATATTTTAATCATTTTTAAGTATCTATTATTTTAATTATTTCTAAATATATCTTATTTTAATTATTTATAGAATCCTGAGATCGTAGTAATATTGTGTTTGATTTTCTTTGTTTTTATATACTTATTTTTGAATTGTGATTTTATATATAAATTTATTATGACTTAGTAATTAACATAAAATATTGTTGTTATATCTATTTATTTTATAATTTCGACTATTTTCTAATATGATGGTATTATTATAATATGAATATTTTGACAAATAAGTATAATTGTAGGGATTATTTTGAATGTGAAAGTTTCAGTCATTAGTAATATGTTTTTTTTTTTTTTGATATATATTGATTATTTTAATTACTCTAATTTATAAATTATTAATAATGTTTGGAAAACTAAATGGTGCTTGGAGGAATATTAAAAAAGAAATTAAACAAATATTAATTTTATTTTCACAAAATAAAAATAATAATAGTAAAACAAAAACATAAATAAAGAGACCTTGTGAACCCTGATTTTTACTAAAATAAAACAAAACAAAGAAAAGGGAAGGGAGTTGGATGGGCAGCTGTAGAACCAAAGAGTAAACACAACAACAACCTATCATTTGACACTAGCGAGCCATAACTGCCCCATAAAAGTTTCTCTGTTTTCGTCCAAATTTCAGTATGTTGTTTTACTCATTTATCTATTCAATTAAACACAATTTTTCAGATTTTTAACAACCCGAATTTCTCCCTAAAATACCCGATTTCTCCGTTTATAGAAATCCTTATTTTGCACCGTTCTCCTTCACCGTAAGTCCGATTTGAGTGAAACCAACGCCAAAACGACCGTGTGAAAAGTGGCTATATTATCCACTGATTGGATTTCTGATTTATGCTAATTTTCCTTGACCAAATTTCGAATTTAGTTTTTAGAGTATCTTCTCATAATTTAGTTTTAACGATTACCCATAAACTATCGAGTTAGATCGATTGAAGGACAAAGAGTCAATGAACAAAGGTTGTTTGCTCGTGGAATCGTATTCGTGTGTGAAAGCTTAAAAATAAGGTAAGGGGTAAGAGAGCGTTTGAATTCATGAGTATAATATATTGTGAGATGAACGGGAAAACCGTATTTCCCAACGATTCATCTGGGGCATGCTACGTACGACAGTAGCCCTTTGAGAGATAAATTGATTAATTTGAAATATGAGAATTGTGAGATTAAAATGTGAAATAGAAATTTTTATAAGGTGTTGATTGATTTAATTTTTGATACTTGTGTGGTAGTTGATATTTGTTATTATTGTGATGTTGGATGTTGAATGAAATTATGTGTACATGTTTGCTTAGATGAAATTATGTGACGTGATAATAAAATATGGATGAATGATTTGATATATGCTTACGTGATGATAATGATGATTTTTGATTGATGATAGTGATGTTATAAAATTGTGATGAGTTTATACGATGATCATGATTATTTATGATTAATGATATTATGAAATTGTGATGAAAATATTGAAGTACCCCATACTTGATGAGATAGTGATGATTCTTAAATATGGTGCTCTTAATGGAGTAGTCTAAGCTAACGAGGGGAGAAAATAAATATTGTGAATTTGTGAAGTGAAGATTATTTTGTCATCATATAGGTAGGGCCTGACAAGCCTAGTGATTATGGGGAAGTACAACTGAATGAGCCTGATCGTGGCGGTCTGCTGTCGAGCCTTAAGGCAAGATTGTTAGACCTTGGAGGTATTCCGGTGGAGAATTCCTAGGCGACTTGGAGGTAGCACTCGAAATGTCGGGAGCTACCATGCAACACACGTTTACCTCGACTGTCGCGTATATCTGTCTCGGGTTGAGTTGAGGGGATCTATGAGGACAAGGCCAATTTGAATTGTCCGTCCACCGGGATGGTGGCATAATATCATGGCCTCCTAACCAAGTACTTCAGAGTTAAAATGGTACCACATTGTGAAGTAGAGTCTAAGCTCATACATAGCATTGCATTTCCTTGTGATTGTTTTGTTGTGATTGATATGTTTCAAAGGTAATAATAATTAGATGATTTGATGCATATTATAATGAGATGATTATTTTACTTGAGTGACTTTGATGCTATAGTATGATACTATTTAATTAAATATTTTAATATATCGTAAAGTGATTATGATACGGTTCTATTATGATTGTTTGCGTGTTCTTCTTAATCATATTATACTATTAACATGATTTCAAAACTCACCTCCTTCGTTGTTTGTGTTTGACTGGCTGGGCCCTGCGTTTGCGAAATCGCAGTTATTACAGGTTAATGAGTCTTGAAGTTCAAGTTTGGGAGGAACCCCGCTCTGATAGGTGATACCGGGAATAAGGGTTTTAATTTGTATTTTACTTATTTAAATTGAATCAAATTTTTGTATGAAAACCTTAGAAGTACTAGTAAGTTTTTAGAATTAAATCAAGTAATTATACTTAAATCAAGCTTATCGAGATTGCACTATTTTAATTGACAAAATAAGTTTAAAGTGTTTTTATTTTTATTTTTGAGATACGTGATATCCTAAATTAGATATTAAATTTTTATTCTCTTTAACAAATTTCTTTATCCGCTGCAAGTTTTCTTTAAATAATTTAGTATATATTATTATAAATGTTATTTTGGGATTTAGGGTGTCACATACGCAAGAAAAATGCCTTTGTTCTTTGACTCATTTTCCTTCAATCGATCTAACTCGACAATTTATGGGTAAACGTAACAAATAAATATTCAAAACACGCTCTAAAAATGTCAATTTCTAAATTGAATCAAGTAAACTTACTCTAATTCGGAAAATATTCATAGAATAATATAGCTATCGTTCACATAGTTGTTTTGACATTGGTTTCACTCAAATCGGACTTACGGTGAAAAAGAATGATGCAAAATAAAGAAAATCCATAAACAGAAAAGTCGGATATTTTAGAGAGAAATTGGGATGGTTAAAAATATATATATAAAAAAATGTGTTTAATTGACTTGCTAAATGAATGAAACAACATACTGAAATTTGAACAAAAATGAAGAAAATTTTCTAGAACAATTATCAATCATTGACGCCAAACGATATTCCTACTTTTTGTTTCCTCTTCCGTTCTGCACATGCTCCTTCTCCACCTTCCTTCCTTTTATATATATATATATATTAATAAAATTTTACTTGGATATGGGTGTAACCCATAAATACATTTTTCTAATTTTTTTATTTTTATTTAAATAAAACCAACAATTATTATAACTAATGTTTTTAACACAATTTCTTTACGAAAGTATTATTAAAATTTTAAAACTAATATTTTATAAAGAAAAAGTAATATAAGTAATTACTCTTTTAAAATACATTAGTAACAAAAACTCTCGTATTCACAATATTAACTACAACTATAACTATAATATTTTATACAATAATCACATAAAATACTACCCATCTTTATAGAAAAATCAAAACAATAAAATAAATAAATATAATATCAACAATTTATATTAATTACTAAGTCACAATAAATACGTATAAAATCATGATATTATTGAAAATATATACAAATAAAGAAATTAATCATAATATTATTAATATCTTAAGACAATTATTTATATAATAAATAATTAAAATAGAAAATAGTCTTAAATAATTAAAATATAACTATGCACACATGTATCATTTAGTCAAATGTACACGAAAATATTACCACAAATATCTAATGCAAATCTACATGTAAACTCACTCAAAATTTTATTCTCTAAAATACTTTTTCTAAAATACCATATTTTGTTTGAAAAATAAATTAAATATCTAAACATAATATTTATAATTTATATTACTCATTGAATCAAATATATATACAATTATAAAACCATAAGAAACTCATACATATAAGGAGAAGTAATCATAAAATGAGTCAACTATATTCTAAAATAATTTTAACACCAAATTATGTTCTTTAAAATACTATTTAATTAATAAAATAGTTGATTATAAAATTTGGGATGTTAAGGTGCTCTAAGTGTACCACTATCTAATTTACCACTATCAAGATTGAAACTTAGTCTTTAAGGATATATTAAACATGCCAAGTAACTCATTTAAGTATAACATATCATAAATCACTTTGCATAGCTTGATAGAAAGTACAACATGGATCAATAAAACATATTACATATAACATTGAGTTATGGAAGAAATTATGATAGAGTTACTTACTATAATCTACAAATGAAATATAGCATATAGACTTGGTTAGTAATAACTTACTATATTAGTTGGGTGAAATGAAACATATTTCAATTACATTGTTAGTTTGAATTATTTTTTTCAAATACTCTTCAAATTTCACTTAAGTCGCACGAACAAAACAATCTTTTAAATTATTAAGTTATGTCATATCTATAAGAATTATAAAAAGGGATACATCTAACAACTCAATAACACTATATAAGATTTACAATCAATTGTTTTATCACAATACATTTTATAACTAATTAAGAAGAAAAATTAAGAAGTCATAGATAGACATTCCATTCACAACACATTTCTTTAATAATTAAATTACTCCAATTGACATAAAAGGTGATAATATTTTCTCAACTATTTCAAAATAAAATTAACAAGTATTTTTAACAATACTAACAACGAGTTATTGTCACCTCTTTTATTAACGATGAGTCATAAGGTTAGCTAGTCTTTCCGATTCATTGACTCAACTATTTAAGGCAACACTAATTGTATTCATTCAAATTTAAACACGGGTAATCAAAAGGCTTTTAACATGGTTCAAGAGTACGATGGTGACACACCTTCTACTCCCTACTTCAAATTAAAAACTCTCTTAATTATATTAATATATAATGAACAATCAAAACAAGAAATATGTAATTATCTCGCTTTTAAACACTATCAACTACTCTTAAACACTATACACAAATTCTCAACACTTACAACACCTTAATCACAAACAATTTCATACCCACGTAATCATATATACATTAACATAACTAATTCAACAAATTTGGCAGCATGGATGACCCAAAGCTTATTTCACAAATCAAAGACTAGCTTATTTCACAAATCAAAGACTAGCTATTAACACGTAGAATATTTCTATATTAATCCACTAAAACAAGAATTTTTTTAAAGTAGTAAATAGGACAAGTAACTACTTACTAGAACATAATATAACATGTTAGTTAACTAAAATGAATCAATAACTCGAGAAACCATTTTCAAGTTAAACAATGTTCTAAAATTGACTTTTGTAATTAAATTATTATAAAAAACCACTAATTATTTAGCACCATAAAATATATTTTTTCTTTAGAATTCAAAACTTTTTTATAAATTAATTTTAAATAAAACACATGTCTAAATACAAAAAATAAAAATAAATCATATCTACTTTTAAAATTGATAAGATTCCCAAAATTTCACCCATACTTTAACCATTAAAAATCTTCTTGAATTTTAAGGAACTCTAAAAATCATTAATTTCAACCTATATTTTGAAAGGAAAATTGGACTATATATATA
>JBBPBS010000749.1:389749-410225 GCA_037974835.1 Cicer judaicum
TATATATATTTACAAATCAACAAATCTCCAACATGATTTATTTCTTTAAAATAAGTCAACAATGATTAAAACATAAAATTGTATTTTCTTTTTATAAAATAAATCAACTTTAACTCCTTCACAATTTGTGTTTCTTTTCTTTCTAAAAACTCTAATTTTAAAGTTCAATCAACCTTAAATATTCAACAATTAGTAGTGACAATAATATGAATTTTCGGGTATTTTAAATTTAGGAAGAATGCTCAAAATCGTTTTCAATAATAAAATCAAAACATTAAACATAAGACATATAATTTAACAATCAGATTTTTGTAGTGTTTAAGTTGTAATATTAAAATACAGAAAAATAATAGATTAACATTTAAGTAAACAAATAAAATCATTTCACAACAATTTAGATTAACATAAATAAAAGTTAACAATTTCGGACACACAAGTGATCAACAAAAATTGTCAATTACAATTTATAACATTAAGCAAGGAAACATTTTTTTTTTCAATTAAGAAGTTAACCACAACAGGATTCTTTAAGTCTAAGACAATGCAAACATCGATAATCAAATAAAATTTAGAAAACTAATAAGGCAATTTCAAGAAATATTTGGTTACTCAAGTAAGGATCTCAAATGCACCAAACAAAATAATTCAGCAACGATGAATTGATAACCAACAGCTTCACCAATAAGGTGGCAATCAATTCACAAAACATGTACATTCATGAATAAACATATGGAAAATAACCCAATAGTAGTAAAAATCAAATAATGAACACAATTCACAAACGACCACAATTGACATCTTAGTAACACAAAATCGACACTTGACCAACTCGGTCTGATTAGATAAACCTGCTCTGATTTCATAATGCAATGCTCCTATTTTTTTTTATTTGAAGCATTACTTAAAAATACTTATTGCTTACAAAAATTACGATAATCTATTTTTTTTTAATTAAGAATACCTAAACTACTATTCATTTAAATAATTAGTAAACCATAAATCTCAAAACAATATACATAATAATTTATATCATATTTTTATTAAAATTCACAGCGGAAAATAGAAACTCTTTCAAAAGAAAATAAGTTTTTTGAGTTAGTAGGATATCATGTTTCTCAAAATACAAATGGAATACTTCATACTATTTCGTCCTACAAAACAGTACAATCTCAATAAACTTGATTTAACTATAATTTATTAATTTAATTCCAAAAATTTAGAGGTACTTGTATGGTTTTCATAAAAAAAGTTTTCTAATTAAATAAGTGAAATACAAATTAAAACTCTCACTTCCAATATCCACCTAACAGAGTAGAGCTTCTTCCAAACTTGAACTTCAAGACTCATTAAACATGTAATAATTGCGATTTTGCAAATGCAAGGCTAAGTCAGTCAAACACAAAAATGAAGGAGGTGAGTTTTAAAATTATGTTGACAATATAATATAAGTAAGAAGAACACACAAATAATCAACACAAAGCTGCATCAAACACACCACAATATATCAAAACATTTCAAGGAATAATCATATTATAAAGTGAAAATCACTCAAAGAAAAATCAATATATCATTATAACATCAAATCATCTGAGATAAATTATTATCACATTAGATACACATTAACCACACTAAAAAAATCACAAAATGATGCAATGTTATGCATGCTCCTTGTGACACCCTAAACCCCAAAATAATATATATAATAATTTATATCACATTTCTATAAAATTTACAACTGATAAATAAAAATTCTTCCAAAGGAAAAATAAACTTATGTGGGTTACTTAGAATATCATATTTCTCAAAATACAATCGAAACACTTTAAACTTTTTTCCTCCTATAAAATAGTGCAATCTCAATAAGCTTGATTTAAGTATGATTAATTAATTTAATTTTCAAAAACTTACTAGTACTTATAGGTTTTTCATACATAAAGTCATTTTAAATTAAATAAGTAAAATACAAATTATAACCCTTATTCCCGATATCACCTATCAGAGCGGGGTTTCTCCCAATGTTGAACTTCAAGACTCATTAACCTGTAACAACTACGATTTCGCAAACGCATAGTCAAACCAATCAAGCACAAACAACGAAGGAGGTGAGTTTTGAAATCATGTTAATCGTATAATACATAATAGGAGCTTATCATTATACAAATATTTCTCAAGAAAAATATCACATTAAAAAGTCAAAATCACTCAAGAAAAATCAATACCTTTTACTATAACATCAAATCGTCTAAGATAAATTATTATTGCACACGATACATATTAATTACAACAAAACCATCTTAAGAAAATGCAATACTATGCATGAGCTTAGACTCTACTTCACAATATGGTACATTCTACTCTAAAGTACTTGGCTATGAGACTTGATACTATGCCACCATCCTGGTGGATGGACAATTCAAATTGGCCCTATCTTCATAGATCCCGTCAACTTAACCCAAGACACATATATACGACAGTCGAGGTAAACATGTGTTGCATGGTAGCTCCCGATATTTGGAGTGCTACCTCCAAGTCACATAGGAATTCTCCACTCGAATACCTTGAAGGTCTAACAAAATTTTCCTTCAGACTCAACAACAGACTACCACGATCAGGCTCATTCAATTGTACTTCCCCAGAATCACTAGGCTTGTCAGGCCCTACCTATATGATAACAAAATAATCTCATCTTCATAGATTCTCAATATTTATTTTCACCCCTCATTGACCTATGATACTCCATTAAGACAATCATCTCAAACACAAATTGGAATCACCATTATTTCCACAAATATGGGGTTACTTCAATATTTTCATCACAAATTTATATCATCACAATCATTAATCACTCATCATCATAATCACATAAACTCATCACAAATTTATAGCATCACTATCATCAATCATACCTCATCACATAAACTTATCACAAATTTATAACATTACAATTATTAATCATACATCATCATCATCATATAAAATTATCACAATTCATTCATCTTTTATCATCACATCACATAAACTTATCTAATCAAACATATATATATATATATATATATATATAAGATTCATTCAACACCCAATATCACAATAATATTAAATACCACACATTTAAAGAAATTAAATCAATTAACACCTTAAAAATATTTTTATTCTATATTTTAATCTCACAGTTTCCATATTTACATATTAATTAATTTATCCCTCAAAGGGCTACTGTCGTACGTAGCGAGCCCTAGATGAATCATTTGGAAATATGACTTTCCCGTTTATCTCACAATATATTAATTATACTCATGAATTCAAACGCTATCTCACCTCTTACCTTATTTCGAAGCTTCTACACACGAATAAGATTCCACAAGAAAACAACATTTGTCCTTTGATTCTTTGTCCTTCAATCGATCTAACTTGATAGTTTATAGGTGAACGTCAAAATAAATTATGAGAAGATATTCTAAAAATTAAATTTTGAAATTCGGTCATGGAAACTTACCACAAACCAAAAATCCAATCAGGCGAGAAGATAGCCACTTTTTACACAATCATTTTGGCATTAGTTTCATTTAAATTGGAATTGTGGTGAAGAAGAACGGTGCAAAATAAGGAATTCTACAAACAGAGAAGTCAGATATTTGAGAGAAAAATGGAAATGGTTAAAAATCTACGAAAGTGTATTTAATTGACTAACTAAATAAACGATATAACATACTAAAATCTGGAGGAAAACACGTACATATTTTTGAAACAATTATCGATCGTCGGTGTAATTGTCTTCCTTTTCTATGTGCTATCGCCAATAGTTCTCTATGTGCTGCCACCAATAGTTCTGTTCTCCTCATCACTTTCACTTTCTCATTCCTTTTTTTTTTTTTTTTTTTTTTTTTTTTTTTTTTTTTTTTCCTTTTCAGTTAATTTTGTTTATTATTATTCAATTAGGTTTTAACCTTCCATATAAGTTAACCCTAAAGAACACACTTTCATTCTTTAATTAATTAATTAATTTATTTTTAAATAAAACAAACAATTACCAAAACAATTTTTTTAACATTTTTTTAAACTCAATTTAATTACTAAAATATTACTCATATTTCAAAACTAATATTCCAAATAAACATTGTAATATTAATTATTTTTTTCAAATACTCAAATTAAAATATTACCATCATTAGATAATAGTCGAAATTATAAAATAAATAAATATAATATCAAAAATTTATATTAATTACTAAATCATAATAAATATTTATAAAATCACAGTGTCATAACAAGTATATAAAAATAAAGGAAATCAAAAACAATATCACTACTATTCCAAGGTAATTATTTATAAAATAAAAAACTAAAAATAGAAATCAATTATAAATAATTGAAATATAGCTACGTGCATACTTAATATCAGTCAAACACACAGAAAAACATTACATTAATTTGGTGTGAGTATATACATGTAAAATTATTCTTTAAAATATTACACTAAAATACTATTTAGAAAAATATATAAAATATAACATTTGTTATTTAGATTACTCATGTAACAAAAACTAATCACGAAATTTATCAACATGTATTCTAAAATAATGTTTTACTAATAAAATAGTTTATTATATAATTTAGGGTGTTACACTCCTAATAACTATATGATCTGGATATAATATTTGCCACTAAGGCAACTTCCACACATCAAATCACCCATACCAATAGAGAAAAATAAATTTGTCACAGAGACAACTTCCACGAAGATGCATATGTCATGAAATGATGGTGCATTATCAAAATAAAATATTCCCACACAATCCACTAAGATGAAGATGCTATGACATGATGATGTATCATTAAAATCAAACATTATCACATAACCCACTAAGATTACGTCAAACGCTCCAAAAATAACTTATACAAGATCATCACCTTATTTAAGTATCACTAAGATCATACATCACAAATTCGTCTAATAAAAATAAAATATTCATAAAAAAAGCCATCATAAAAATCAAAGCTTCCACCCCACATATCCTGAAAATCATATATTCATAAGCAACTATCATAAAGACAAAGCTTCCACTACACACATCAAGAAATCATATATTCATAAAAGTATCATAACATACATATAGAAATTATAACCTTCATATATGCCACACATAAATTCAAAATTTATCACATATATCATAAATAAGACTTTCAACACATTAAAAATAAAAACCTAAACTTCATTCACATATACCACACAGTTCCAGAATTTAAATCAGACAACATCTTATAAAAGTTTCCAATTCATATTTTTATCCTTCAAACCCTAATTAGTCATATTAATTCAATTATTACTAAATTGGCCTATAGCCATGCATAGCCAACCCCAAATGAATTATTGGGAAATACGGATTTCCCGTTCATCTCATATTATAATATACTCATGAAATCCAACGCCCTCTCACCCATTACCTTATTTCGACACTTTCACACGCAAATATGAGTATGCAAGAAAAAAGAGTTTGTTCTTTAATTCATTTTTCTTCAATCGATCTAGCTCGAAGTTTATGGGGAAACGTCAAAAATAAATATTGGAAACACACACTAAAAAGATCAATTTCGAAATTGAATTAAATAAACTTACCCTAAATTGAAAAATAATCATAGGATAATAGTCACCGCTCACACACGTTTGTTTTGGCGTTGGTTTCACTCAAATCAGACTTATGGTGAAGAAGAACGGTGCAAAATAACGAATTTCATAAACGGAGACATCGGATATTTTAGAGCGAAATTGGGATGGTTAAAAATTTGAAAAACTGTGTTAAATTGACTTGCTAAATGAATTAAACAACATACTGAAATTTGGACAAAAGCAGAGAAAATTTTCTTAAATAGTTATCAATCATCAAACGAAATTTCTACTTTTTTTTCCTTCCTAGCAGCGCAATCTACTTCTCCACCTTCCATGTGTGTGTGTGTGTATATATAAAAGAATGTCACTGTTGACACCTAATTTTGTCCACTACTTTAAGAATTTTAATAAACATATACAAAAATTAGTAAAAATAAATAATAATGATAAAAATAAATAGTTAGACTTTTAAATTTTAGAAAATCATGGATGTTTTTGGTTTCTGCTCGTCTGTGATTCCTTTTCAGAAGTTTACACTATTTTCTAAAATAAATAAAAAAATAAATAAAGCAAACATATTTAATTGAAAAAATGGATTGATGGTAATAAAAATCATTATAATGGTCATCATTTAAATGAAAAAAAACCGAAAAAAATGGATCAATGGTAATAAAAATCAATATAATGGTGATCACTTGAATAGAAAAGAAACCAAAGAAATGAATCAATGGTAATAAGAATCAGTATAATTGTGGCCAATTAAATGAAAAGAAACTGATAAGAAACAAATTAATGGTAATCAATTGACAATTATTCTCTTGTCTTTTGTAATCTACACCCAAAAAGTCTATAAATAGTCAACACCAAGAGTAGAAAAGGAGGGAGAGCACAATTGAGAGCAAAAAAAAAAAGAGAGAGAAAAACGAATAATAGGGTGAAAAGTAGAGAACAAATATTGAAATCAGAAGCTGATAAAAAACCTCTCCAATGGGGTAAACACTTTTTTTTTCTTTTTTTCTTCTCGTCTATTGTTTTGAAATTATTGTTGTTATAGAATTTTTTTTTTACTATTTTGTGCATGTATGATATAAACAAGAATTAGAATTAACTAACAAGAATCAAATCGATTTTGTATGGTCGTCTACTTCTTTATCAATTTTGTATGATCATCTACTTATTATTGTTGTTATAGAGTTTATTTTTTATTATTATTTTGGTTTCACGATCAAGTTATAGAATTAACTAACAAGAATCCAATCAATTTTGTATGATCGTCTACTTCTTTATCAAATCCGTGATCTCTCATCTTTATTTCTTGTGTGTTAAATCTTAAACTTTTTTTATTATTATCGATGCCGGTTGGCGCAACATATGTGCCGCCGACTCACGAATTTGCTCTTGAATTTTTATCCTCTACAGTTTATAAAAGTAAAAAAGTTATAAAAAGTGTTTTTCCTTAAAATAAAACGATACATAAATAAATATACAACACATCACTCATATTATTATTATTATTATTATTATTATTATTATTTTTATTATTATTATAAAAATAAAATTGGCGGCGACTCCTTTTTTGCGGATAATAATAATAATAATAATAATATTTGTTCATGGATTATATCTTCTATTTTTGTTTTAAAGTAAAGAAAAAAAATGATTTCTTAGAAAAAAACAACGGAACGTGGCGGTATGTGAATGAGACACATGAACACGACGGCGAAATAATCTGTTAAAGGATTTGCTCGTACGTTGTCGGATCTGTCGCGACACAAAGGCCACCAACGATTGGGGGTAAGTGATATGGCGCGGTGAGCGAAGATGAATTTGATTCGGCGGCAGCGACCATTAATTATAATCCTAAGGGATAAAACATTTATCTGTTGTTATGATTTTTTAGTTATTTGATAAAGACGTAATATGAATTTGCTATTATATTACAATAGAGTGAAATTTGTTTTCTTGGTCTATATATAAACATCAATTAGTTATATTTTTTATTATTTTGTGTTGCAAAGAAAACAATTTTAAGATTAAACAACTTTAAAAAAAATGAAAGCTTAACATATGAGCTTATTTTTTATAAATAGAAAAAATAGAAAGAGAATTTTTTTTTTTTTAAAGAATGCAATACAAAGACTAATAATCAGAAAATTAGAGAAAACAAAAAGAAAATGATACCTTACTGCTGAATTTTTTTTTTTTTCGCTAGACCAATTGTTTCAAGATCATATTCTCTTCTCATTTTTTTCCTATTAATCTCTCTATTTTTTCTGTGCGCTCAAATTGTGTTTTTCAATTGTGCCCCGAATTTTCCTTCTGTGGTAAACTATTTATGGACTTTTGGGTGTAGATTAAAAAAGACAAGAGAATAATTGTCAATTGATCACCATTAATCTATTTCTTTTCGATTTCTTTTCATTTAATTGGCTACAATTATACTGATTCTTATTATCATTGACTCATTTCTTCAATTTCTTTTTTATTCAATTGATCACCATTATACGGATTTTTATTACTATTAATTTATTTTTTTTCGGTTTTTTTTTATTCAGATGATGATCATTATAATGATTTTTATTACCATCAATCAAATTTAATTAAATACATTTTTTTATATATATATTTTAGAAAATAGTAAAAATTTATGAATGGAATCAGAGTCAAATAGAAAGCAAACACATCTATGATTTTCTAAAATTTAAAAGTCTAACTATTTATTTTTATTATTGTTTTCATCATTATTATTTTTTTTAATTATTTTATATATATATATATATATATATATATATATTATATCATAACCCTTTTTACTTAGAATTTACTTTGAGAATCAAAGTAAGTGATAAGTAAATATGACTACTCAAATTTTGTCTGGATATGATTTTGAAAAATCTTTTACCCAATTTCAAGATATTAATCGTTTTCTCAACCTGGGGTGCGAATAATTTTCTAGACTTCAGTGCAAGTCGTTTTCCCGGCTTCAACATGCAGGTCATTTTCCTGGCTTCGGGTGCTAGTCCTTTTCCCGGCTTCAACATGCGGATCATTTTCTCGGCTTCAGGTGTAAGTCATTTTCCCGACTTCAACATGCATATCATTTTCTCAGCTACGGGTGCAATTCGTTTTCCTAACTTCAACATGCAAGTCGTTTTCTCAGTTTCGGGTGCGAATCATTTTTCCTGCTTCAGCAAGCGGGTCATTTTCTCGGCTTTGGGTGCTAGTCGTTTTCCCGGCTTCAACATGCAGGTCGTTTTCTCAGCTTCGGGAGCGAGTCGTTTTCCCGGCTTCAACACGCATGTCGTTTTCTCAGCTTCGGGTGCAATTCTTTTTCCCGACTTCAACATGCGGGTCATTTTCTCGATTTTTGGTGTGAGTCATTTTCTCGGCAGCAATATGCGAGTCGTTTTCTCAGCTTCGGGTGCAAGTCGTTTTCCTGACTTCAACATGCGGGTCATTTTCTCGGCTTCGGGTGCTAGTCATTTTCCCGACTTCAACATGCAGGTCGTTTTCTCGGCCACGGGTGTGAGTCTTTTTCCCGGCTTTAACATGCAGGTCATTTTCTCGGCTTCGGGTGCAAGTCATTTTCTCAGCTTCAACATGCGGGTCGTTTTCTCGCCTTCGGGTGCGAGTCATTTTCCCGACTTCAACATGCGGGTCTTTCCTCGGCTTTAAATTTAAAAAATGTCATAAATCGATGAATGAATGAATATTTTAGTTTTTACTAATATTTTTATTGGACACGACCGTTCACATCATGAATGAGAAAAAACACTTTTTTTCTTGAACTTGATAGATTTTATATCTCTTTTGTCCTCTTCTCTTTTTTTCTTTTTCTTTCTTTCTTTCTCTTTTTTTTTTTTGAATAATGAATATTGTGATCTTAAATTGGATCTTATGTTGTTGTATGCCTTGTACTATAAGCAACCTCTATGCTCGAGCTATAGTCTTGTCCTTATTGTTGATCTTGTCCCTTTGTATAGATATTCTTTGTTTTTGTTGTTGTTGTTGTTTTTCTTCTTCTCCTAGGTTGTCCTTTCTGGTTTTCAACCTAGCAGATATTTATTATATTTTTTGTACCCTAATTTTTTCCTAGGTCTTCCTTTCAAGTTTTCAACTTAGCAGGTATTTTTTATTACTTTTTTTTATACCCTCCTTTTCAGGTTTTCAACCTAGCGGCTATTCATTATTATTTTTATACCATAATTTGTCTAGGTTGCCCCTTTTAGGTTTTCAATTGAGCGGGTACTCATTATTAAGTATGATACTTTTTTACGGCGTATGAGTTTATAGGAAGGATTAAATATTTTCTATCCGTATTCGTGAGGACCAAGTACTACCTGAGAAAGCTTTCTTCACGAAGTATGGGCCCTCATAGTTTGGGGTCCATTTCCCATAATAATCATTTTGAATGGATAAGATCTTATTTAGCACCAACTCTCCTTCTCGAAATTCTCGAGGACGTACTTTTTCTCGTATGCTCTTTTCTGTCTTTTCAGATATAATTGTTCATGGCATTAGGGCGCCAACCTTTTTTCTTCAATTAAATTGATCGAAACAGGTTTGTACCCATTATGACTCTTCTAGTTTGGCTTCTATTAATACTCTTAGCGAAGGGATTTCTACTTTAATGGGGAGCACAACCTCCTTCCCATATACTAGGGAATAAAGGGTTACCCCAGTTGAAGTGTGTATCGAGGTGCGATGCCCGTATAGTGCAAACGACAACATCTCATGTCAATCTTTGTATGTTACAAAAAAAAATTATTTTATTTTATGTTTTTATGTTACAATCTCCGTTCTACACAACTGTTTGATCTTTTTTTCCCTAAAAGTGTAAAGATCGATTCACAAGTGGCAGTTAGTTGTAATATAAATCTTGAAATATAATTTACTCTCCCATGAAAACCACGAATCTTTCTCTCTGTAATTTGGGGTGGCATTTCCAAAATTTATCCAATTGTACGTCTAAAGTGCATTTGAAGGGGTTAAGTTTTAGCTTGAACTTTCGGAATCTTTCAAAGAGTTTTTTTAGATCAATCATATGTTTTTCTTCTATTTGTGACTTAGAAATTATGTCATCTACATAAACTCCTATCTCTTTATGTATCATCTCATGAAATAAAGTTACCATAGCTCTTTGGTAGGTTGCCCAAACATTCTTTAGACCAAAATGTATTACCTTGTAACACAATGTTCCCTAAGGGGTGACGAAAGTTGTTTTTTTCCATATCTTTGGTTGCCATCTTGATTTGATTATATCTTGAGCAACCATCCATAAAGGAGAAAAAGTGAATGGTGAGCCATATTTTCATCCAAAATATCGATGTGAGGTAGCGGGAAATCATCTTTAGTAATGGCTTTATTAAGGTCCCTATAGTTGACACACATTCGAACTTTACCTTCCTTTTTAGCATCGGTACAATATTGGCTATCCATTAGAGATAATTTGCCATAACTAAGAAGCCAATGTCAAGTTTTTTTTTTACCTCTTCCTTAATTTTAAATGACATATCGGGCTTTATTCGCCTTAATTCTTGTTTGACCGAAGAAAAATTGGGTTTAAAGGGAAATGTATGCTCCATTATGCTAGTATCCAATCCATACATATCCTAATATGATGAGGCAAAACTATCTTTGTATTCCTATAGGAGTTGGATTAGTTCATGATATACTTCTTTCTTTAAGATAGTGTCGACTTTAATTTCCTTTCTATTTTCTTCTTTCCCTAGATTAATCACTTTTATTGGTTCCTTATGTGGCATAGTTCTATTAGTTTCTTGTTTTACCGATTTTAAAAATTCTAGGGGAAATTCAAAATCTTCTTCGTTATCTTTTATTGCCTAACTAGTAAGATGGTCAAAGTTATGTGGCGGGATTTTAGTACAATCACCAGTTAATGAATTATTCTCAAACATGGGAATTATATTGAATACTATAGGCAACTTGATTGTCTCCCCATTCTTGATTTCTGCTTTTGCATTATATGGACGAACCCAATTAGCATCACCGATCGAAAGATCATCTCCGACTATTGCAATATGAGTCTTGTTTGTCTTTCATACACTTGGAAACTATGTTGAATGTCATAGGTTGGAATCATTTCAGTTCTAGGGTCTCGATTTTAAATCCGAGCTAACCTTTTTTCTTTTTTTTTTGGGGCCAATCTTCGCTTGTCAATTTTGGTTGGTTCGTAATCTAAACTCCATTTATCTCTATTCTCATGAAGTTTTATCAGTCCTTTGAGTGGTTCTTAATTCTTCCCCAAATCTTTCCATGGATGTTGCCCTCTACATAACATGAGTATAACCACCATAATAGTTTTGTTTGATAGATGTGGTTCTATTTTTGTCGACTCGACGTAAGTGGTGTCCACGATTTCTAGTGTTTGGAAGGCAGTCTCCAAAGCTTACTATATCTATGAATCCCATGGAAAGCTTTACCAAGGACTCTTGATATCATATGATTGAGGCACATTATTGATATGGTATTTATGAAGGTTAGGTGACTGTTAGTAGTAATGTTATTTACGATGCCTCCAAATTTGTGAAAAGTGATATCTTGAGTGACGTGGGATTCATTTAGTATTTTCAGTAATAGCTTTCTATGGGACTCAAAATTCATCAACAAATATATCAACAAATTTTTTGTGGGGGCGAAGGCCAATTATCTCAAATCAGAGGCTGATGGCCAGTTATCCCAACACTTAAATTGGAGAATGAGGGCTAGTCATCCCTGCTCTTAAATCAGAGGATGTGGGCCAATGTCCTGTTTCTTAAATAATAGGTTGTTGGTTAGTGTCTCAATTTTAAATTTATCCACTAAATATAAAATGTCATAAATGGTGGTGATTGTCCTTTTGATATTTAATGAGATCATCGACTTGATCTTTAGTTGCCCCTGCCTTACATGTAAAGACATCATACTAGTTTTGGCCTCTTGACATTCACATATGTTGTGCCCCAACATATGATTATCATAACAATGCATTTTGACAAAAAAGATTTATAACACAAGAAAGTAGTGAAGGAAGATTCAAACAATGATATTTAATGAGAAAATCTATGGTACAAAAAAAAAGATTCATAGAAAGAAAAGAAGATAAGGTGATCTCATATGGGCAAAGGACCCAATTTATTAGTATTTTTTCATAAAAGAAGTGTGCTTATAACTCATGCCACAATTTCAATCATGTCTTTAACCTACTTTGGAAGATATGATTTGCTCCAATATATATTCACAGCCTTTTGGAATATGTTCAGCTTCGACTTTGATGTATGTATGTAAGCTATATTCTTTTATCATCCTTTTTTAGATTCTTAAACTAGTGATATTCTTTCATTCTATATTTTTTTGTGGACCTAATTTTTGCTTAGATTGACCTTTCGGGTTTTCAACTTAACGACCTTTTTTTCTAACTTTTGCCTAAGTCCCCCAAGTCTTCATTAATTTTTGCACCCTCATTTTTGCCAAGGTCGCCCTTTTGGGTTTTCAACCAAGCAAGTTTTTATTCATTTTTTGTATCCTAATTTTAGCCTAGGTTGTCCTTTCAGATTTTCAACCTAGCGGGTATTTTTTTTTTTTTGGTACCCTATTTTTGCCAAGGTCGCCTTTTCAGGTTTTCAACCTAGAAGATATATTATTATTATGATTTTGCACCCTAATTTTTACCTAGGTTGTCCTTTTGCATTTTCAACCTAGCGGATCTTTATTTAGATGTAATACTTTTTGAAGTGTAACACCCTAAATTTTATATTAAACTATTTTACTAGTTAAGTACGATTTTAAATAATTAATTTAATATTAAAATTATTTTAGAATATATGATAATAAATTTTCTGACTAATTTTTGTTATATAGGTGATTTCTATGATGTGCTAGTTTTACAAATCTTAGATCACATGAACGATATAAATAATAAATATTATAGTTTATTATTTGATATATTTTTAAAAAATAATAGTATTTTAGTGTAATATATATTTTTTAAAGAAAAATATTTTATACGATTTTACGTATATATACGTGTACCTAATTAATGTAACACTTATATGTGCGCTTGACTGATGTTAAGTATGCACGTAGTTATATTTCAATTATTTATAACTATTTTCTATTTTTAGTTATTTTTTATAAATAATTATATTGAGATAGTAGTGATATTGTGTTTGATTTGCTTTATTTTTATATACTTGTTATGACATTGTTATTTTATACATATATTTATTAAGATTTAGTAATTAATATAAAGTGTTGATGTTATCTTTATTTATTTTATAATTTCAAATATTTTCTAACAATGGTAGTAATCTAATGTAAGTATTTAGAAAAATAAGTATAATTATAGTGATTAATTTAAATATGAGAGTTTTGATTATTACTATATTTTAAAAGATTAATTATTTTATAAAATATTAATTTTGAAATATTAATTATATTTTATTAATGAAATTGTATTTAAAAAATGATAATAAAATAAAAATAGTAATAGTAAAACATAAAAGAAGACTAATGGGATTGACCCTAATCCCTAATTGTCTTAATAAATTAAAATAAAAGAAATAAGAGAGAGAGCTTCTGCCAGCCGCCTAAGACCAAGAGCAAACCAACAACAACCTATCGTTTGACACCGGTGATCGATGACTGTTCTAGAAAACTTTCTTCATTTTCACCCAAATTTGAGTATGTTGTTTCATTCATTTAGCTAGTCAATTAAACATAATTTTCCGGTTTTTCAACAACCCTAGTTTCTTTCTAAAATATTCGATTTCTCCGTTTGTAGAATTCATTATTTTGTGTCGTTCTTCTTCATCGTAAGCCCGATTTGAGTGAAATCAATGCCAAAAAGACCGTATAAAAAGTGGCGATTAAAATGGAGATTTGAGTATCTTCTTATAATTTATTTTGACGTTTACCCATAAACTACCGAGTTAGATCGATTGAAGGATAATAGTCAAATAACAAAGAATGTTTGCTCGTGGAATCATATTTATGTGTTAAAGCGTCAAAATAAGGTAAGGGGTGAGAGAGCGTTTGAATTCATGAGTATAATATAATTTGAGATGAACGGGAAAACCGTATTTCCCAACAATTCATTCGGGGCTCGCTACGTACGGCAGTAGCCCTTTGAGTGATAAATTGATTAATGTAAAAATATGGGAATTGTGAGATTAAAATATGTAATAGAAATATTTATAAGTTGTTGATTGATTTAACTTCGTTAAATGTGTGGTAATTGATATTATTGTGATGTTTGATTTATTTTTATTAAATCTGAGATATTTGATATTATTGTGATATTGTATGTCGACTGAATTTTATTGATATGTTTGATTAGACATGTTTATGTGATATGATAGTAAAAAGTGAATTCTTTTATATAAGTTTATGTGATTATGATGATGTATAATTAATAAAAATGATGTTATAAATTTGTGATAAGCCTATGTGATGATGTATGGTTGATGATAGTGATGCTATAAATTTGTGATGAGTTTATATGATGAAATATGATTAATGATAGTGATGTTGTGAATTTGTGAAGAGAATATTGAAGTAATCCCATAGTTGGTGAAATAATTGTGATTCAAATTTGTGCTTGAGATTACGGTCTAAATGGAGTATCATAGGCCAACAAGGGGAGAAAATAAATATTGAGAATTTGCGACGTGAAGATTATTTTGTCATCATATAGGTAGGGCCTGACAAGCCTAGTGATTCGGGGAAGTACAACTGAATGAGCCTGATTGTGGCAATCTGTTGTCGAGCCTTAAGGCAAGATTGTTAGACCTTGGAGGTATTCGGGTGGGGAATTCCTAGGTGACATGGAGGTAGCACTCCAAATATCGGGAGCTACCGCACAACACACGTTTACCTCGATTTGTCACGTATATATGACTCGGGTTGAGTTGAGGGGATCTATGAGGACAGGGCCAATTTAAATTGCCCGTCCACCGGGATGGTGGCATAGTATCAAGCCTCCTAACCAAGTACTTCCGAGTTAGAATGGTACCACATTGCGAAGTACAGTATAAGCTCATGCATAGCATTGCATTTTATTGTAATTGTTTTGTTGTTATTAATATGTATCGTGTGTGGTGATAATTTCTCTTAGACAGTTTGATGTTACAGTGAAATCTATTGATTTTCCTTGAGTGATTTTGACATTTGAATGTGACATTTTCTTGATCGAATATTTGTGTAATGATACGGTCCTATTATGATTGTTTGTGTGTTCTTCTTACTAGTATTATACTGCCATCATGATTTTGAAACTCACCTCCTTCGTTGTTTGTGTTTGACTGGTTGGGCCATGCATTTGTGAAATCGCAGTTATTACAGGTTAATGAGTCTTGAAGTTCAAGTTTGGGAGGAACCCCGCTCTGATAGGTGATACCGGGAATAAGGATTTAAATTTGTATTTTACTTATTTAATTTGAATCGAATTTTTGTATGAAAACCTTAGAAGTACTAGTAAGTCTTTAGAATTAAATCAAGTAATTATACTTAAATCAAGATTATCGAGATTGCACTATTTTAATGAATAAAATTTTAAAGTATTTTTATTTTTATTTTTGAGAAACGTGATATCATAAATTAAATATAAAGTTTTTATTTTCTTGGAAATATATTTTTATTTATCTGCTGCAAATTTTATAGAATATAAATCATTATATATATTATTTTGGGATTTAGGGTGTCACATGAAGCATCAATGTGTGCAAGTAGTGATAAGTCTTCTTGATCCGTATTGGTTTGGATCAGAGCCAGACTTGAATGTATTTTTTTTTATGGTATTGGGGCCTTATATAATTGGGAGTTCATTTATCTTGCTAGTCCTTTTAGATATGTGAAATAATTGTCATATGCTCATATAATATCTTCTTTTGAAGCTCTGAAGTTCATATACTCTTCTTTTAAGATCTTCTGAAATAATTGTCCTTGACATGAGGCAGTCAACATTTTTCTTGAATTGAATTCAATCGGTCAACACAAATAATTACTCTTGATAACGGGATTTTTGTTTTAGTGGGTTGCACTGCCTTTATTCTATATAATAAGAAACAAATGGGTCTCAGTTATAGGAAGATAGTCATGAAGGGTATTCTACAGTTACTAGGTAATGTTTGGTACGAGAATTTTCCATTTACCTTTCTTATACATTTGATAATGAACAGGATAGTCGTTAGTTTTATTCTTGTGAATGACTTTTCTTCATCGTCACTTACTTTGAATATTGAAGATAAAGTGTCTACAATCAGTTAGTTGATTATATTATTGAGGGACATGATAGAAAATGACTTTAATTTTTTTTTAGACATTTGTCTAATATGTATATACAAAATTATCATCTTCTTATTCCAGCTTTTCCATTCTTGATTTAGTTGATTGAGGATTATATTCATGTCTCATATACTTTCAACATCTTCATTTTCGATTCGTAGACGACTAGATTATCCACGGTACAAACTTCAAATTCTCCACGTGATTGATATATTCAAAACATATTTAGACAAGGATTAAGACAAAAACCACTTGTCTAGGGGAATTAATGTGACGTTAATCTCATGCCCCAACATATCGAAGTTCATCCAGATAGTGGGTTTTATTTATATCGTTCTCACATTTAGTGGAATTTATAGCATGATTGAAATTATGTATGAGATTTTAGCAAACTTATTTATGAATGGACTACTTCTAGATATGCTTGTATATGGTTTAAAGAAGAGAAAGAAAAATATTGTTTGGTACGAGATTGTGAAATATATGATGGGTGAGAATGGAAAAGGAAACAATAAAAAATGCATTTATTGATATTCAAAATATTAAGGAACAAAAGTGTATCGATTCTACAATAAAGTGTCGTAAAACTTTAGGCACATCAATATGATCAATGTTTTAGGATCAAATTAAATAACGTTAACAATCATGGGGAAACTTGATAACATTTTCATTGTTGACCTTACCCCTTGGATATATATAGGAGAACATAGTCAATATCTTCAAAGTTATGTTTAACCAAGGTTTTTCTTCAATAGTCATCAAAAATTCATACAAGGTTTGCCATTTTTTTCGACTGATGACATCAAATAATAAGCGGTAGTGATGAAAATTCAACATAGACGACCCAACTTCTATTGATTTACTTGTGGCGAAAGCCAAAGAAGTATTTTTCGTGACTCAGAAGTAGGGGGTGTATAAGGAATATGAATCTAATTAGTATTAAGTACAAATCTTGTGGAAAAGTGACTTGAGATAAAGTATAACCAAAAAGTAGACTAAAAGGTGACAATTGTTATACTTATGAAATCAAGGGGTAACACATGAGTTCTTCGTGATATATTTTTTTCCATGAAGGATCCCTATGATTTTAGTATCGAGTGTTTGTAAGATTTCCAATCTTCCAGCCATAGGATTTTTCAGTTGATTTAGATCATCTTGGTATGTCTCAATTCATCCATGACTTTAACTCGGGAACATGTCCGGTAAGGGTGTCATGATACTTTTTTTTGCTCTTTTATTGTCTTTTTTTTTAAGGAAAATGTTATGAGCATGTAAAAAAAGGAAAGCAACGATTATGCATTTAACTGAAACATTTTACTACCTCCTAATATGCAATTATTGTTTCTAAAAAAATGAAGAGAAAAAAGAAAAATGTGTTGTAAAATGAAGTAAATGATGAAACATGCATGATTGATTCTTTTTTTATTTGATGGTTTTTTATTGTGAACCTTTACTATGGGTGGCTTTATAGTTCTAAATTGGCTCCTAGAACACATAATTCAATTCTAAAATATTCAACCAATTAATAGGTAAACTATTAAAATAGAAATATTCTAGAAAATGTCAACTCGAGGTGAGACTTTCATGACAACCAAACAAGATGTACATCCAGAAGATTATCAATACACAGTCTATAACTTATCTTGGCTTTGCACTCATCCCGGGTATAGAGCCCACTCATAAGTGTGTCAGTCGTGTTAGGGTAGTGTATAGAAAAATAAATAAGATAAAAAAAATCATCACAATAAAAATAAACTGACAAAACACATATAATTATATTCACAATATAGCAAAATAAAAAAAAAAATAAAAGAATAGGGGTAATATAAATAAAATAATAAATGATAAAATAACTACATATAATTAATTAGATTGAGTTTGTCTCTCAAAAGTCCTCAGCTGCCGCGACCGGTTTGTCCACGAAAAATGAGTCGCCACCAATTTTATTTTTATTAAAGGAAAAATTGGATAAAACCTAAAATAATGATTTTTGAATCAAAAATTTGGATTCAGGAGTCGATTATAAGTAGGGAAGTATTACCACCCTACAACGTCCAGTAGAATAGTTACCCTATAATTAATTATATACAAACTATTTATTTATTTATTTATTTTTAATAGAAAGAAAAATAATAAAACAAAAATATTTACATTAATAAAAATATTTATGTGTTGATCGATTTTATTATTATTTTTTATTTATATACGTATAAAAAATAAAAATAAAAATGTAATAATAAAAATAATAATGATATCAATAATAATAATAATAATAATATTTGTTCATGGATTATATCTTCTATTTTTGTTTTAAAGTAAAGAAAAAAATTGATTTTTTCAGAATAAAAACAATGTAACATGGTGGTATGTGAACGAGACAGATGGACACGACGGTGTAACAATCTGTTAAAAGATTTGCTTGTACATTATTGGATATGTCGCGACACAAAGGCCACCAACGATTAGGGATGAGTGATATGGCGCGAGGAGCGAGGATTAATTTCATCCGACGGCAGCGACCATTAATTCTAATCCTAAGGGAAAAAATATTTATCTGTTGTTATGATTTTTTAGTTATTAGATAAAGGCGTAATATGAATATTCTATTATATTACAATAGGGTGAAATTTGTTTTATTGGTCTATAAACATCAATTTATTATATTTTTATTATTTTGTGTTGCAAAGAAAACAATTTTAGGATTAAACAACTTAAAAAAAAATAAAACCTTAACATATGAGTTTATTTTTTATAAATAGAAAAAATAGAAGGAGACAAAAATATTTTAAAATAATTGCAATACAAAGACTAATAACCACAAAATTAGAGAAAACAAAAAGAAAATGATACCTTACTACTGAATTATTTTTTTTGCTAGACCAATTGTTTCAAGATCATATTCTCTTCTCCTATTTTACTTATTAATCTCTCTATTTTTTCTGTGCTCTCAAATTGTATTTTTCAATTGTGCCCCAAATTGTCCTCTCCTCGTAGATTATTTATAGACTTTTGGGTGTAGATTACAAAAGACAAGAGAATAATTGTTAATTGATTACCATTAATCTATTTCTTTTTTGTTTCTTTTCATTTATTTGGTCTCAATTATATTGATTCTTATTATCACTAATTAATTACTTCGGTTTCTTTTCTATTTAATTGACCACCATTATACTGATTTTTGTTACTATTGATTCATTTCTTCGGTTTCTTTTTTATTCAATTGATCACCATTATATTGATTTATTTCTTTTTTATTTCTTTTCATTCAAATGATGACCATTATAATGATTTTTATTACTATCTATCAAATTCAATTAAATACGTTTGTTTTTTTATTTTATTTTATATTTTAGAAAATAGTAAAAATTTCTAAAAGGAATCAGAGTCAAATAAAAACCAAATACATCCATGATTTTCTAAAATTTAAAATTCTATTTATTTATTTTTATTATTATTTTCATTATTATTATTTTTTTATATATTTATTAAAAATCATAAAGTAGGAGACAAAATTAGGTGTCAACAGTAACTCAAAACATATTTTACTAATTTGTTTTTTTAAATAAAATAATCAATTATCAAAATTAA
>JBBPBS010000749.1:410566-427762 GCA_037974835.1 Cicer judaicum
AAATATTTTGAGACAATTATTTATAAAACAAATAATTAAAATAGGAAATATTCTTAAGTATATAAAATATAACTATACACATTTATCATTTAGTCAAATGCACACAAAAATATCACCAGAAATATCTAATGTAAATCTACATATAAACTTACTCAAAATCTTATTCTCTAAAATATTTTTGTTAAAATATCATTATTATTTTTAAATAAATTAAATAAATAAATATAATATTTTTAATATATATTATTCATTAAATCAAATATATATACGACTATCAAACTATAAGAGACTCACAAATATAAGAAGAAATAATTATAAAATTAATTAACATACATTCTAAAATAATTTTAATTTTAAATTGATTTTTTTTAATTCTATTTAATTAATAAAATAGTTGATTGTAAAATTTGGGAGGTTAATATACCATAAGGTATGAAGACACTTAAGTAGTAAAGTACAAATCCATAACACCTTACCACTTATTGTATCCAAAATTGAAAACCTTTAGGACTTATTTTTCTATCTATTGTTTTAACTTTGTTATTTTTGACACGGTTTTTATTTGAATGAAATTTTGGCTTATCTTGAGGAATGAATTTCTTCTTCTTTTGTTATTTCTTTTTCTTTTATTTATTAGTTGCACTATGATACAGTTTTTATTTCCTAACTTTTTATGTCAGGTGACAAAGGAGAGAAAAACTATCGAGAACAACATTTTATTGGAAAAAAATACTAAAAGATATTCCACTTTTATAGTGCCAACACAACTAACACATTATTAACATGCATTCTTTTTTGGTATCTATTTTTTTTTACATCTAGTTAAACTTATTTAAAATATGACGCATCAATTTAGCAGATGTGACACTCGAAATCTCAAAATAATATTTTTTAACTATATCATCTAGTAGTGAAATTCCACATAAAAACGTCTTCCAACACTTCGAGAGTACTACTCATCGCGTGCAACTTGTGTCTCGTCTATGTCTATCGCAAACATCAAACACAAACAACGAGGAGAAAACTTATAAATTATGTTATAGTATAATATAAGTGAGAAGAATATGCAAGTAATCACATTGTTCTAATATCAAATCATAACATAGAATTCAAAATCATTCATAGGTTAATCCAAAACAATCAAAATAAAATTGTCAAAAAAGGTGCAATGTTATGCATGATTCTATGCTCTATACTTCTTCATCATTTGTCACCACTCTACTCTAAAGTACTTGTTTAGGAGGCTTAAGATAATGCAAACACATGAGTGGACAAAAAAATTAATGAATGGACATGCCTTCATTGATCTGCTCAATTCAATATGAGACACTTATACACAACAATCGAGGTACACATGTGTTGTGACACCCTAAATCCCAAAATAATATATATAATAATTTATATCATATTAATATAAAATTTACAACGGATAAATAAAAATATATTTCCAAGAAAATAAAAATTTTATATTTAATTTAGGATATCACGTTTCTGAAAAATAAAAATAAAAACACTTTAAACTTATTTTATCCATTAAAATAGTGCAATCTCGATAAGCTTGATTTAAGTATAATTACTTGATTTAATTCTAAAAACTTACTAGTACTTCTAAGGTTTTCATACAAAAATTCAATTCAAATTAAATAAGTAAAATACAAATTAAAACCCTTATTCCCAGTATCACATATCAGAGCGGGATTCCTCTCAAACTTGAACTTCAAGACTCATTAACCTGTAATAGCTGCGATTTCGCAAACGCAAGGTCCAGCCAATCAAACACAAACAACGAAGGAGGTGAGTTTCGAAATCATGATGACATTATAATACAAGTAAGAAGAACATGAAAACAATCATAATAGGACCGAATCATTACACAAATATTCGATCAAGAAAATGTCACATTCAAATGTCAAAATCACTCAAGGAAAATCAATAGATTTCACTGTAACATCAAATTGTCTAAGAGAATTATCACCACACACAATACATATTAATAACAATAAAACAATTACAATAAAATGCAATACTATGCATGAGCTTAGACTCTACTTCACAATGTGGTACCATTCTAACTCTGAAGTACTTGGTTAAGAGGTTTGATACTATGCCACCATCCCGGTGGACGGACAATTCAAATTGGCCATGTCCTCATAGATCCCCTCAACTCAACCCGAGACACATATACGTGACAGTTGAGGTAAACGTGTGTTGCATGGTAGCTCCCGACATTTGGAGTTCCACCTCCAAGTCACCTAGGAATTCCCCACCTGAATACCTCCAAGGTCTAACAATCTTGCCTTAAGGCTCAACAGCAGACCGCCACGATCAGGCTCATACAATTGTACTTCCCCAGAATCACTAGGTTTGTCAGGCCCTACCTATATGATGACAAAATAATCTCCACTGCACAAATTCACAATATTTATTTTCTCCCCTCGTCAGTTTATGATACTTCATTAAAACCGTCATCTCAAACACAAATTGAAATCACTATTATTTCATCAACTATGGGGTTAATTCACTATTCTCATCACAGTTTAGAACATCACTATCATTAATCATACATCATCATCATCACATAAACTCCTCACAAATTTATAGCATCACTATCATCAACCAAACATCATCACATAAACTTATCACAAATTTATAACATCACAATTATTAATCATACATCATCATCATCACATAAAATGATCACAACACATCAATCTTTTGTTATCACACCACATAAACTCATCAAATCACACACACATATATACATATATATATATATAATTCGAAACCCAATATCACAATAATATCAATTTTACACATTCAAAGAAATTAAATCTATCAACACCCTACAAATATTTCTATTCTATATTTTAATCTCACAATTTCCATATTTGTAAATTAATTAATTTATCCCTCAAAGGGCTACTGCCATACGTAGCGAGTCCCGGATGAATCGTTGGGAAATACAATTTTCTCGTTCATCTCACAATATATTATACTCATGAATTCAAACGCTCTCTCACCCCTAACTTTACTTTGACGTTTTCCCACACGAATACGATTCCACAAGCAAACAACCTTTGTTCATTGACTCTTTTTCTTTCAATTGATCTAACTCGACAGTTTATGGGTAAACGTTAAAAATAAATTTGAGAAGATACTCTAAAAACTAAATTCGAAATTCGATCAAAGAAAATTATCATAAATCAGAAACCCAATCAGTGGATAATATAGCCACTTTTTACACGGTCGTTTTGGTGTTGGTTTCACTCAAATCGGACTTACGGTGAAGGAGAACGGTGCAAAATAACAAACTCTACAAACGAAGAACTCGGGTATTTAGAGAGAAATTAGGGCTGTTAAAAATCTGGAAAATTATGTTTAATTGACGAGTTAAATGAATGAAATAACATACTCAAATTTGGATGAAAACGGAGAAACTTTTATGGAACAGTTATCGATCACCGGTGTCAAACGATAGGTTGTTGTTGTTGTGTTTACTCTTTGGTTCTATGGCTGCCGTCCAACTCCCTTCCATTTTCTTTGTTTTGTTTTATTTTGGTAAAAATCAGAGTTCACAAGATCTCTTTATTTATATTTTTGTTTTACTATTATTATTTTTATTTTGTTGAAATAAAATTAATATTTATTTAATCTCTTTTTTAATATTCCTCCAAGCACCATTTAGTTTTCCAAACGTTACTAATATTTTATAAATTAGAGTAATTAAAATAATCAATATATACAAAAACATATTACTAATGAATGAAACTTTCATATTCAAAATAATCCCTACAATTATACTTATTTCTCAAAATATTCATATTATAATAATACCATCATATTAGAAAATAGTCAAAATTATTAAATAAATAGATATAATTACAATATTTTATGTTAATTACTAAATTATAATATATATATATATATATATATATAATCACAATTCCAAAATAAGTATATAATAACAAAGAAAATCGAACACAATATTACTACGATCTCAAGATAATTATTTATAGAATAAAAAATTAAAATAAGATATATTTAGAAATAATTAAATTAAGAGATACTTAAAAATGATTAAAATTTAAATATGTACACACTTCACATTAGTCAAACATATAAGAAAATATCATATTAATTACCAACTCACATATACACTTAAAATCATATAAAATCTTGTTCTTTAAATATTACACTAAAATACTATTATTTTTAGAAAAATATATAAAATAATAAAATAAAATATTTATTATTTATATCGCTCATTAAATATAATATCTATCAAACCAACACATCATAGAAAGCATCCATATAACAAAATTTACTCACAAAATTTATGAACATATATTCTAAAATAACTTTAACATCAAATTAATTATCTAAAATTCTATTTAATTAATAAAATAGTTTATTATCAAATTTAGGGTGTTACATGTGTTGCACTATAGCTCCGAGTCTTAGGGAAATATCCACCAATTCGCTTAGGAATTCCCCACCAAAGATATCCCCTAAGTATATTAGTCTTACCTTCTGGTTGGATTGTAGTCCTCCATGATCAAGTTCATTCAATTTTACCTCCCCGAAATCACTGGGCATGAAAGACTCTACCTATATGATGACAAAATAACATTCACTTCAAAGACCCCAACATCTAGTGCATACTTATTCGATGTTCACAACTCAACAAATCTCAGTATAAATTCAAAAATCTTAGCAAGTATATATTCCATACAATAGCAATTAAATACATATCATCCATAAAATAGCAATTAGCACAAGATTTTAAAAATAAAATATCATGCAATCTTGACATAAACTAATTGACAGCAATTTTATAGGTTTCTAAATCATATTTTAGTCACCGATGTTACCAAGTATATATTCTTAATTAGTTATTACTCGATAGGGTTCGACCATAAATGGTAAACCTCCGATCGAACCTTCTCTCACCCATTACTTCGATGTGGGAACCAAGTTAATTTATACTTAGAGTTTTGATGATAACAAAAGTATTTTATGAGAATATATTTGACATCAATGAGTATGAAAGAAGATATGGTCAAGATTTGATCAAGATTTATCTAAACAAAATATGAACAATATCAATCTAAAGAATTTACAAACGCAATTAGAACGAAATACGAATAGAAACAATATGAAGAATTTACAATCTCAATTTCAACAAAATAATAATTAAACAAGAATTAAATTGAAGCCTAAATTTTAACTATAAATAGATACTCAAGGTTGAAGATGAAAATTATCAACAAAAAAAAAATAGAAGAGTAGGCTTAGAGTTCAAAGAGAGAAACATTTGTTCAAATGAGAAATATTTTCTTAGTGTTCTTTTCTTAGAGTGTGAGAGTTATTAGTAGAAGTCTAACTTGCCATCAAATTTTAATTAAAAAAAAATTAACTTTTCAATGACATGTTTGGTATTATTTTGAAATTTCATGTTCTCTCTTATTATCCTAGATGTGAGCTTTTGGGCCTAAACACTTTCATTCTTTGTTGTGTGATTATCTAGACATGTGTTAAACCTTTCACAACTTGCACAAATTTTGACTACATCACTTGTAATTTATGCATACACTAAGACAATTTTATTTGGTCGTTTGAGCCTTTTTAACTACTCTATGCAAATTTTATCCTTTGTTAACCCTTTGAGCCTTGCCCTTTCTTTCGGTTACTAGCCACATTACAAGCCAAAGACCTGACTTTAATTCAATCACCTTACTTGGAGATAGGTAGGAAATTTTTGTCTTATCTTGATAAAATTCTAAGTTTAGGGTTGCTCATGGGATAACAACCTTTTAAGTTTGGGGTAATGATTCTCACAAAAAGAAAGAAAAAAAAATCAGTTTGTGTACTTTGATAAATAGTATCTTCTTGGTTCTTTTGTCAATGTTTGAGAATCTCCACAATGAAAAGGTGGAGAAAAATGAAAAGTGGTAGAATAAATTGAAAATGTATGCGTAACTTCAAGTAGTAAAGTTTACTATCCCAAAATGTCATACCCTTACCTAAGCGACATTACAACCTGAAAGTCTTCCAAAAGTGTATGAGTTTGTTGCCTTGTGATTGCCAACTAGAAGTTTTTCAAGTCTATGGTAGCGTGATGCATATTCTAGGATTTGAGTGATAAATTCATAACCCTTGCTAAACACTTGAGAGAAATTTTGGTAAGATTGGGTGAAGAGAGAGTGAAACTTGATGAATGAATGCTAAAGAGTACAAATTGAGTTTTTTTTTTTTTTTGTAAGCAACCATGGACCATGATGAATGTTTTGTAGTAGCTCGGTCTTTGAGAATTGAGTTTGATTTGACTTGAGAAATTGAGTTTAACTTTGCTTTTAACTGTACCAAATATGAAATTAATTATTGCTTGGGGACAAGCAATAGATTAAGTTTGGGATTATACTGACTCTTCATCATATGCATATTTTTCATTGATTTTAGTCTTATTTCTCTTTAAACATTAGTTAAGTTAAGGAGTTATTTCATATATTTTGTTGATTTTAGTTCTTTGAGTTAATAAAATGTCTGTTTTTTTATTCTTTTGATTAAGTAGGGATTTTTTTCGTAATCATATGTTGCTTTTTGTTTTAGTGCAGTACTGAATTTTTGCGAGAAATCAACGTTACCTATATGGAGTATTTTAGTTATATCTGGAGTTGTAGATGCCCAATTGGAGGCAAACCAAGTGTGAATGAAAGCTAAGATCCATATCTACAACTTTCATGAAGACTTAGGAACCCAATTTAGAATCAAAAGAGGAAACATATGCAGAAAACGTCAAACATAAGAAGTTGTGCGCGTGAAGCGCAACAACCGCGCCTGAGGCGCATTTTCAGGCTAAAGCCTCTACCAGGACGCGCTTGAAGCGCAAAAACTGCGCCTAGGGCACGTGGCACATGACACCATTCATTAAAATGCATTTTTTTCTTCACTTTTTAGGTATCTTTTTTACTATAGGGAAGTTTGGAGACTTGTGTCATAACATAGAAACTCAAAGATGGTCATCTCTAACACCATTCGAGCAGTTTTATCACGAATCATTCATGAATCTTTCTTGTAATCCTTCTCTAATCTCTATCTTTGTTATCTCTGTCATGAGTAACTAAACCTTATTTGTAAGGGATGAGTGTAACAAGATGAAACCCTTATTTTTTATGATTTCATTGTTAGTTATATGAATGAGTTTATTGAATTATTTTTCTCATCTTTATGCTTAACGCTTTTTATTGCTTGATCAACATTAAAATGTTCTACGATTCGTATTTTGAAATAGAAATAGACTTTACGAATGCTTGAGATGAGAAATTCATGAATTTATAGTCTAGGGATACATGCAAGTCATGAAACCAATTAAATTAGTTGCAGAGACAATACTTTAAAAAGAGAATTCTTGTATGGTAGTCTTAATTCTAATCTTAAATCCACTAAGGAATTAGGGGTTACTTTGAAATTAAAGGTTTTGTCACTAAGACATTAGGGCAAGAATGAAAAGAGAATTCGGTAATATTTCAATAAAGGAATTTAGTAACTAGGATCAAATTAGACACCAAGGTTGATTTTGAAGTGAAACTCGTCCCTAATATTTTTCTTATTATAAAGGATCAATTTATTATTGTTTTTAATTTTAAATATTAATTCAACCAATTTGGGAACTTTTTGTTCAATTTTAGTAATTAAATATAATTCGATAGTAAAACCATTCCTTGAGTTTGACACTCGATACTATTGTTTTATTATTACTTGCAACAATTCAGTAGACTTGTTGAAACGCATATGTTCAGTTACGACGCACTAGTTAACAAGTGTGATCATACTAGCACTAATGCACTTGATCCCATCATAACTCCATAGTTAAGCGTGTTTGGATGAGAGTAATACTATGATGGGTGACCTCCTGAGAAGACCTCGTGTTGCACCTTTTTTATTTATTTATTTCGGATTTTCTGGCTTATTTGTTCTTTAGAAAACAAAATATATGGTTCAAACAGATTTCAATTAGTCGGGGGTGTCTTGTCTTTTTTATGTATTTTATGTAGTACAACACATATATTCAATAACGAAGCACTAGTTAATAGGTGCAATAATACTAGCACTAATGCACCAAATCCCATTAGAACTCTAGAGTTTAAGGGTACTTTGGCGAGAGTAGTACTAAGATTGGTGACCTCCTAAGTATAAGGTTGACAAGAAAGCGATTTTAGCGTGGTTCTTTTTATTTGTTTTAGGAAATATAAGGCTATTTTTTCTTTAGAAAAAAAATACATGGATCGAATGAATTTCAATTAGTTGGGGGTGTCTTGTATTTTTTAAGTATTTTCTGTCTTACGACGCCCTACTTAACATGTGCGATAATACTAGCACTAATGCACCGAATTCCATTTGAACTCCACAGTTAAGGGTGCTTGAGCGAGAGTAGTACTAAGGTTGGTGACCTCTTGGGAAGTCCTTGTGTTGCACTTTATTTATTTATGTATTTTGGATTTTTTTGCCAATTTTCGGCGAAACACGGGCAAGTTAACAAGAAAGCGATCTTAGTGTGGTTCTTTCTATTTGTTCTAGGAAATATAAGCTTATTTTTTATTTAGAAAACAAAATACATGGTTCAATGGATTTCAATTCGTCGGGGGTGTCTTGTGTTTTTTATGTATTTTATGTAGTGCAACACATATATTCAATTAAGACGCACTAGTAAATAGGTTCGATCCTACCAGCACTAATGAATCGGATCCTATTAGAACTCTGCATTTAAGCGTGCTTGGACGATAGTAGCACTAGGATGTGTGACCTCATGGGAAGTCCTTGTGTTGCATCTTTTTTATTTATATATTTTGGATTTTCTGGCCAATTTTCAGAGAAACACGGACAAGTTGACAAGAAAACGATTTTAGCGTGGTTTTATTATTTGTTCTAGGAAATATAAAGTTATTTGTTCTTTAGAAAACAAATTACATGGTTCAAATGGATTTCAGTTAGTCGTGGGTGTCTTGTCTTTTTTATGCATTTTCTATAGTGCAACTCGTATATTCAATTACGACAGACTAGTAAAAGGTGCGATCATACCAACACTAATGCACCAGATCTAATCAGAACTCTATAGGTAACCGTACTTGGACGATAGTAGTACTAAGATCGGTGATCTCCCGAGAAGTTCTCGTGTGGCACTTTTTTATTGATTTATTTCGTATTTTTTGGCCAATTTTCGAAGAAACACGAGCATGTTGACAAGAAAGCCATTTTTATGTGGTTCTTTTTATTTGTTCTACGAAATATAAGGTTATTTGTTCTTTAGAAAACAAAATACATGGTTCCAATGGATTTCCATTAGTCAAGGGTGTCTTGTCTTTTTACGACCCACTAGTAAACTAGTGCGATCATTCCAGCACTAACACACCAGATCCCATCAGAACTCTGTAGTTAAGGGTGCTTGAGCGAGAGTAATACTGAGATTGGTGACCTCCTGTGAAGTCCTTGTGCTGCACCTTTTTTATTTATCTATTTTGGATTTTTTTTGCCAATTTTCGGAGAAACACAGACACATTGACAAAAAAGCGATTTTAGCGTGGTTCTTTTTATTTTTTCTAGGAAATATGAGGTTATTTGTTCTTTAGAAAAAAAAAAATACATGGTTCGAACGGGATTTCAATTAGTCATGGGTGTCTTGTCTTTTTTTTTGCATTTTCTGTAGTGCAACGCATATATCGAAAAGGAGCACATATACGAACTTCTCGAACATAAGGAGTTCAGTGCTACTATAATGAGCTTGTACATAAGGTAAAAAATAATTTTAATTTAATTGCATTTATTGGTAATTAATTAAATGTATTGGTAATTAATCTAGTTTAAAATTTTCATTGAAGATTTTTGTACGAGAAGGTCGTGTGCACGATGAAATTGTCAAATAAATACTCATTCTTGTCTCTGCACAAGATATCGATGTGGAAACTCGATCCAGACAATGTAAAGAAATATATTGTAGATATGTTATTAGCAAATAAAGAAAAGGATAAATTGTTCTTGGCACCATATAATTCAGGGTACGAAATTTTATCTTTCTTAATTGATGACAATTTAATTTATTAGTTGTGTATAAACAAAATTGCTTAACCAATTTTTTGTTGTTGTAGGGCACATTGGGTGCTATTTGCAATCAATGGGGTCTCTGAAGTTATATACTATTTGGATCTCGTGCATGGCGATTACAACAATCACTCCGAAGTAAAGACTATGCTCGACACGTAAGTAATATTCATTTATTTCTTACATATATATATATATATATATATAATGTGTTTGGTCATGCTATAATAATCACATTTATTCATTCGATAGTGCCTTAAAAGTTTATCGAGCTCAAAGAGGTGCTATAGTGTCAAAGCAAAAGTCTAATAACATTACATGGATCCCAATAAAGTGCCCTCGTCAAACAAACAACATCGACTTTGGGTACTACGTATTGAGATTCATGAAGGAGATTGTTGTCAAGAATAAAACTATTATCCCAGAAACGGTACGGTATTTTCATTAAATGATTTCCATATATAAATTATCTATATATTTGATACTTACTTAATATAATATGTTCAATTTTTATATTGCACTGGTTTGACAATTCCAGTCCATCATATTCTGAGCAAGATCTGATGGAATTAAAGGAAGAATGGTGTCAGTATGTGCTTGAAATGAAAATTATTTGATTTTCTGGGAAATAGCATGTTGCTGGTCAAGGGATCTGAATATTATATGGTAGCTAGTGCATATTATGTATATTTTTTTATTTATATGTATATGATCATAGGACAATATATAAACATGCATATGAATATGTTGTAAATTAGGTTCAATGTATATGTAGTTACTTATGTTGTAAAATACTGTGTTACAGGGTAATATATACAGGGTTACATATTGTGTGAACTGCTTGTGAATTGCTTATAGTAAATTACTGATTCTGGTTACAGGGTAATATATGTTGTAAATTAGGTTGTGTTCTGTTGTCTGATTCAAAATTATTTTGGATAAAAGGATAAAAGACAGCGCTTTATAAAAAAAAATGCCATAAAAAGCTAAAAAGCGCTTTTCAAATATATATAGGGCTTTAAAAAAAAAAATACACCTTTTACAGCACTTTTTTGAAAAAGCGCTGTAAAATGTGCATTGGGTGTACCTTTTTACAACACTTTTTACAAAAAGCGCTCTAAAAGGTACACCAAAATATGAATTATGGGTATGCCTATTACAGCGCTTTTTACAAAAAAGCGCTGTAAAAAGGTACACCACCAAAAATATGAATTATGGGTATGCCTATTACAGCACTTTTTAGAAAAAGCGCTGTAAAAAGGTACACCAAAAATATGAATTATGGGTATGCCTATTACAACGCTTCTTACCAAAAGCGCTCTAAAAGATGCACAACAAGCGCGCTATATTTACATGATTTATAGCGCTTTTTTAAAAGCGCTGTTGTATCTTTTACAGCGCTCGATTCCACAGCGCTTTTTTTAAAAAAAAGCACTGTAAAAGGCTTAAAAAAGCGCTGTAAAAGGCTATTTTTGGCGTAGTGTCATACCAGCACTAATGCAGTGTGCTTGAGCGATAGTAGTACTAGGATAGGTGACCTCCTGAAAAGTCCTCCTAATGCACATTTTGTATTTATTTATTTCATTTTATTTGGCTAATTTTCGTAGAAACACAGGCAAGTTGACAAGAAAGAGACTTTAACGTGGTTCTTTTTACATGTTGACAAGAAATATATTTTAGTGTGGTTCTTTCTATTTGTTATAGGAAATATAAGTTATTTGATCTTTAGAAAACAAAGTACATGGTTCCAATGGATTTCAATTAGTCGGGGATGTCTTGTCTTTTTACGTATTTTTTGTAGTGCAACACATATATTCAATTACGACACACTAGTTAATTAGTGGGATCATACCGGCACTTATGCATCGGATCCCATCAGAACTCCATAGTTAAGCGTGCTTGAGAGTAGTACTAGGATATGTGACCTCCCTGAAAGTACTCGTGTTGCACTTCTTGTATTTATTATTTTGGATTTTGTGGCCAATTTTTGGAATAACACAGGAAACTTGACAAGAAAGCAATTTTAGTGAGGTTCTTTTTATTTGTTTTATGAAATATAAGGTTATTTGTTCTTTAGAACATAAAATATAGAGTTCAAACGGATTTCAATTAGTTGGAGGTGTCTGGTCTTTTTTTTATTCTATAGTGCAATGCATATATTCAATTATGACGCACTAGTTAATAGCTGCAATCATACCAGCACTAATGCACCAAATTCCATCAGAACTCCGCAATAAATTGTGCTTTGACGAGATTAGTACTATGATGGGTGACCTCTTGGGAAGTCTGCGTGTTTTGCACCTTTTTTTATTTCGGATTTTATGGCCAAGTTTCGGAGAAACACAGGCAAGTTGACAAGAAAGCGATCATACCAGGACTAATGCACTGAATCCCATCAGAACTCTACAGTTAAATGTGCTTAGGCGAGAGTAGTACCAGGATGGCTGAAATCATGAGAAGTCCTCGTGTTGCACCTTTTTTTTTTATCTATTTATTTCAGATTATCTGACCAATTTTCGGAGAAACTCATACAAGTTGACAAGAAAGCGATTTTAGTGTGGTTCTTTTAATTTTTTTTCTAGGAAATATAAGGTTATTTTTTCTATAGAAAACAAAATACATGGTTCGAACAAATTTAAATTAGTTGTGGGTTTCATGTCTTTTTGATGTAATTTATGTAGTGTAACACATATATTCCATTTCGAATACTAATTAACAGGTGCGATCATACCAGCACTAAGGTACTGGATCCCATCATGTTTGGGCTAGAGTAGTACTAGGATGGGTAAAATCCTTGAAAGTCTTCATGTTGCACCTTTTTAATTTATTTATTTCGTATTTTCTGGCCAATAGTTGGAGCAACACGGGCAAGTAAACAAGAAAGTGATTTTAGTGTGGTTCTTTTAATTTGTTCTAGGAAATATAAAAATATAAGGTTATTTGTCCTTTAGAACACAAAATACATGGTTTAACGGATTTAAATTAGTCGGGGGTGTATTGTCTTTTTTATGAATTTTCTGTAGTGCAACGCAAATATTCAATTAATGTGCACTAGTTAACAGGTGTGATCATACCAACACTAATGCACCGTATCCCATAAGAACTCCGCCCTTAAGGGTGCTTGGGAGTTAGTAGTACTAGGACCGGTTACCTCCTAGGAAGTCATCATGTTGCACCTTATTTATTTATTTATTCCAAATTTTCTTGCCAATTTTTAGAGTATCGCGGGGAAGTTGACAAGAAAACGATTTTAGTGTGGTTCTTTTTATTTGTTCTAGTAAATATAAGGTTATTTGTTCGTTAGGAAACAAAATACATGGTTTGAACGAATTTTAATTAGTCAGGGGTGTCTTGTCATTTTTATGTATTTTCTATAGAGCAACGTATATATTCAATTACGACGCACTAGTTAATAGGTGCAATTATACCAGGACTAATGCATTGTATCCCACTAGAACTCTACAGTTAAGAGTGCTTGGACGAGAGTAATATTAGGATGGATGACCTCCTTGGAAGTCCTAGTGTTGCACCTTTTTTATCTATTTATTTCTGATTTTCGGAGCAACACGGGCAAATAGACAAGAAAGCGATTTTAGCGTGGTTCTTTTTAATTGTTCTTGGAAGTATAAGGTTATTTGTTCTTTAGAAAAAAATACATGGTTCGAATGGATTTCATTTAGTCGGGGTGTCTTTTTTATTTATTTTATGTGGTAAAACTTATATATTCAGTTGCAACACATTAGTTAACATGTACGATCACACTAGCACTAATACATCGGATCCCATTAGAACTCTATAGTCAAGCTTGCTTGAGAGGGAGTGGTACTAGGATGAGTGACCTCTTGGAAAGTCTTTGTGTTGAAACTTTTTTTTATATATATTTCAATTTCTAGACAATTTTCAAAGCAACATGAGCAAGTTGACAAAAAAGTGATTTTGGCGTGGTTCTTTTTATAGCCAATTTTCAAAGCAACACAAGCAAATACATGGTTAATACGGAATTAATTAGAACACTGCAGTAATGCGTTTTTGGGAGAGAGTAGTACTATGATAGGTGACCACCAGGGAAGTCCTTGTTTAGCACTTTGTTTTTATGTTATTCATGATTTTCTAGCCATTATCCGGAGCAACACGAGCAAGTTGATAACAAAACGATTTGAGTGTGATCAATTTTATTTGTGCTAGAAATATAAGGTTATTTGTTCTTTAAAAAACAAAAGACATGGTTCGAACGAATTTGGATTAGTCTAGTGTGTGTTTTTTTATGTCTTTTTTGTAGTGTAAGACATATATTCAATTACGACTCATTAGTTAATATGTGCGATCATGCAATTTTTTGTAGTGCAACACATATATTCAATTATGACGTACTAGTTAACATGTACAATCATACCAGCTCTAATGCATCGGATCCCATCAAAACTCTGCAATCAAGTGTGTTTGGGAGAGAGTAGTACTTGGATGGGTGACCTCGTGAGAAGACCTTGTGTTGCACCTTTTTTTTTTCTTTGAATTTTTGGCCAATTTTCGGATCAACACGGACAAGTTGGTAAGAAAATGATTTTAGCATGGTTCTTTTAGTTTTTTCTTGGATATATAAGATTATATGTTCTTTAGAAAATAAAATACATGGTTCGAACGAATTTCAATTAATCAGGGGTGTTTTGTCTTTTTTTATGTATTTTCTATAGTGCAACACATATATTCTATTACAACGCATTAGTTAACAGATACAATCATACCAACACTTATGCCCCGAATTCCATCAAAACTTGGGAAATGCTCGTATTGCATCTTTTTTTACCAGTTTTTTGGCCAAGTTTCAGAGCAACACGGGCAAGTTGAAATGAGAGCGATTTTAGCATGGTTCACTTTATTTGTTCTAGGAAATATAAGGTTATTTTATCTTTAGATAACCAAATACATGGTTCGAATTTATTTTAATTAGGTGGTGATGTCTTCTTTATGTATTTTTTTTTTTAGTGCAACACATATATTCAATTACGACGCATTAGTTAACATGTGTAATCATACCAGCACTAATGCATCAGATTCTATTAAAACTCTGTAGATAAACATGTTTGGACAAGAGTAGTACTAGGATGAGTGACGTCTTTAGAATTCCTCTTTTTGCACTGGTTTTATTAATTTCGGATTTTCTTTCCATGTTTCGGAGCAATATGAGCAAGTTATCCATAGAGCAATTTTAGTGTGTTCCTTTTAAATTGTTATAGGAAATATAAGGCTATTTATTATTATGAATACAAGTTTGATGGTATAAATGGATTTCAATTAGTCAGTGGTTTCTTTTTATGTATTTTGGAAAGTGAAACACATTATTCAAATGCGCACATCAGTTTACAAGTGAGATTATACTAGCACTATTTTTATGTATTTTGTACGGTGAAACACATATATTCAATGACACATATTAGTTTACAAGTGGGATCATACTAGCACTAATGCATTGAATCCCATCAAAATTTCGTAGCTAAGCATTCTTAGGAGAGAGTAGTACTTGGATGGGTGACTTTCTAGGAAGACCTCCTGTTGCACATTTTTTTTATTTCGTATTTTCAATACATGTTTAGAGCAATACGAGCAAGTTGACCCAAAATGCAATTTTTAGTGTGGTTCTTTTTATTTATTCTTGGAAATATTAGGTTATTTGTTGTTTAAAAAACAAAATTCATGGTTTGAATGGATTTTAATTAGTGGTGGGGTGTCATTTTGATGTAGTGCAACACATATATTTAATTATGAAGCATTAGTTTACAAATGTGGTCGTACTAGCACTAATTCACCAAATCCAATCAGAACTTTGTCATTTAGCGTTCTTGGCCGAGAGTAGTAGTAGGATCGATGATCTCCTTTGAAGTCTTTTTGTTGCACCTTTTTTTTATTTCAAATTTTTTGACCAAGTTTGATAGCAATACGTGGCTCCAAATAATGATTTTAGTGTGGTTCTTTTTATTTGTTCTTGGAAATATAAGGTTATTTGTTTTTTAGAAAATAAAATACGTGGCTCCAATTTATTTTAATTAGTTAGGGTGTCTTTTATGTATTTTTAAAAGGGGCAACACATATATTCAATTATGATGCATTAGTTTATTGATGCCTTCATACCAACACTAATACGATGGATCTCATCAAAACTCTACAGTTAAGCGCACTTGGAAGAGAGTAGTACTAGAATGAGTGACCTCCTCATAATTCTTGGTGTTTCACCTTTTTTTTTTTTTCCAGACTTTCTTGTCAAGTTTTCTAGTATTATGGGAAAGTTACCAAAAAGCGATTTTAGTGTGATTCTTATCATTTATTCTTTGAAATATAAGGTTATTTTTTGTTTAGAAAACAAAATATATGGTTCAAATTTATTGGATAGATTGGAGTTCTTCCATATCATTTAGACGGATTGAATCGAATACATGAACTATTTTTAGTTTTGTGGATGAATTGGAAGTATTATTAAATGGACAGATTGGATGAATGATATTTGAAGGGATAGTTTTGCCACCTCTAAGCCTAATTCGACTTAATTTATTTTTATTCTTACTTGCTAGCGTGTTTAGAAGATTTTTTTTTAAGTTTTAGAAAAGATAATAAATACCACCATAATAAATTCATACAATTGCAAAGACCCAAAAACATTTAATTATCTTATTAGGGAGCTACTTTTAGGCCCGTTTGAGGCACATCATATGATAAAAATATGATTTGATATAAAGTTGGATAAAAATAAGATAATGACATGATAAACATTATCATATTCAATGTTTGATACGCACGTGATAACTAACATAATAAAAATATTTTATTTTGTCATGTATTTGATAGACATCTCATTAATATAATATATATTATATTTAAATAACAAAATTACCATTGTAAATAATTATATATTAGTTTTTTTATTAAATTAACTTATTATATTATAAATTAACAAAAAAAACTACTAAAAAATTAAATAAGCAATCAAATGATTTTGTATTTAAAACTATCCATTGACACTACTAAATAAGTAATTTAAATTTTAAAAAAAAATTATGAGTAACTAAATAATGTGTTTGTTGAAATATAAATAAACATATGATATATATA
>JBBPBS010000749.1:428318-451448 GCA_037974835.1 Cicer judaicum
AATTTTATATTTTAAATTATATTTTATAGAGGTAATTGAGTAAATTATTGTTTTTATCCTATCTTATTAATTTCTAATCTAACTCATATTTAGAATAAAAATTTCAATTAAAGAGACAAAATATAATAGAATTTGAAATTAACTTATCATATCTTGTTGATTTATCAAACATTAAATTCAAATAGGATATGATAGCTTATTCACATTTACATTAAATTCAAATAGGATATGATAGCTTATTCACATTTTGTCTCTTGTCATATCTTTCAAATGAACTCTAAACCCTTCTATATTTCTAAACAATTAGAACTTCATCTAGATGTGCACATCAAGAAGACAAATAAAGGGTACTTTTGTTTGGAAATCTTGTATTTTTTCTATTGTGTATATTTGAAGTGTATGTGGAAAAAAATATCCCTAATTATAAAAGTGAGAAAGTTTTATTGTGTAATCTTAAACCTATACCCTCCCCTCACATTTTAATAAAAATCTCATTAGCCTTAGTTTTTTGGTTGTTTTTATTTGTTATTTAAAAAAAATGTATTTTTTTATTTATTTTTTTTGTAAAATAAAATAAAATAAGTATTTTGAATAGATGCCGAAGAAGAGGTATAATTAAGGAAATGAAATTTCACTTATGTCAATATACACCCATCTAAATATACAAAAATTGAAGTTAATGTTGTGGGTTAAAAATTAACACACACAAAAATAAAACAAAGAAAAATTAAGGGATCAAATACAAATACAAATAAAAAATAAATTAAGGGACTAAATATAAATATATACGTAATAATTTATAAAAAAAATATAAATATTTAATTTAGCTATTTTCTTATCATTATTAGCAAAGGCCCAAAATGATGTTTGGCCCAATAAGAAAACCCTAAAACAATTTCTCCCGAGCCATTCCTAGAGTTGATTTCATTTTCTAGCTAGAAAAGGTTTAACAAACAAGGCACCGATTATTCCAAGAAGCGCGTTCAAGAATCGAAAACACAACAACAGAAAGTAAAGAAGCAAAGTGAGAATGGCGGGTGCAGAAGAAGAAAGCGCAGTGAAGGAGCCTTTGGATCTCATAAGACTTAGTCTCGACGAACGTATCTACGTCAAACTCCGTTCTGATCGAGAACTTCGTGGCAAGCTTCACGTAGTTTTCCTCAATTCTCTTTTTTTCTCATATTAATTTTTTTTTATCTGTTTTTTTAATCTTTTTTTTTTTTTGTGCTTGATTTCAATTTGAATTTCAATTTGCAGGCTTATGATCAGCATCTTAATATGATTCTTGGTGATGTTGAAGAAATTGTTACCACTGTTGAAATTGATGATGAAACATATGAAGAAATTGTTAGGGTAAGTCATAATTAGAAAAACCTAAATGGTAGAACTGTGAATAATTGCTGCAAAAATTGAATAATTGTGTATTACTTTATTGTTAATAAGCATTGTTGAGGGTAGTATCTGTGATTACCTTCTATAGTTTGGTAAATTACGGCTATAGTTTTTAAGGTGTTTTAAGGCTTTGATTGGGAGTTAATAGAGATAGGACGGAGGATAGTCTCCCAACATGCTTGATGTTTTTTCTTTTTCATAGAACTTAAAATCCACACAATTTGCGGAATTCAAAACAATTAATTGGGGGGGAGGGATTTAGACATTTAGCTAATTCTCCAAATCATTCCCTTGTTTTAAGGCTCTGATTGAGAGTTAGAATCCGTTTGGATTGACTTATTTGGACTTAACTTCTTGCAGAAAGACTTGTTAGGTTGTTTGTTGAGCTTTATGGAAACAACTTATGACATGTCATAAGTTGTTTTCAGCTTAGTTTCATAAACTTTGCAAAATAGCTTATGAAGACAACTTATAACTAACTCTTTTGTTGGTTACACCCAAATAGGCCACGTGAGCTCAATCACGTAGCATTTGTGAACTCAATTTACTACATACGTGAACCTGAACTAAGGTCACATAAGTATCCTATTTGGGTGTAACTTGAAAAAACAGGGGTGTGACTAGCAAATGTGTATAACAAATATGAAAGTAGTTTAACTTTATTTTGTCATTCGTTATAGAAATAGCTTATACAGCTTATATGTAATTCGTTATAGAAATAGCTTATATGTAAATACTGTTCTGATAACTAAGCGCTCAACTAAGCTGTTTACTCAAACAAAGCCATAGGAGGAAAAGGGAGGAGGAAGGGAAAAGGAGGAAGTCTTACACCTTGCGTCGAGGTTAATTAACCCTCCAATTTTAGGAACTCAAAAAAATAAATCAGGGGAGGGCTTTGATGTGTTTTGGAGGGATTTGATGTGTTTTGGAGGACTTTGTAAAATTCTCCAAATCATCCCCCCTCATTTATAATTTATAATACTTTCAAAACACATAAAATTTATAACTTATAATACTTTCAAAATAGAGAAAATGTTAGTTATAAGTCTTAACCTCTATAGAAACACTCCTTAACAAGGTGAAGAATTCTCCTTTCTTTCCCTCCCCTCCCCTCAAAGCCATTTTCTTCCCCCTATAACTTCCTAACAAAGCTTAAGGATAAACTTTGAATAAAATTTGGTTGTGGTCTTATGGAAATATCTTTTGAAAGCAGCAACCCAGGGCTTATTGATGAGAATAATAGTAAGAGCTAGACACTTCTTGCTATTTTTTAGATTTGATTATTGGTCTTCTATTTCCACTATTGGCCTTATTATTTCAGAACTTTGATGTCAAATAATTGGTAACCTGGCTATTTGCTTTACCAAGTTTCTATTAATGAAAAGAAAATAGTCTTTCGCTAAAGAGTACTACACCTCAGATAAAAAAAAGGATCACCTTTGCAATTTTGTTCATATCTAAGGAATACTATATGCATATTTACAATTCCACTCTGCACACCAACTATCAAAATGGTCTATGTAGAGAAAATCAATACTTGCTTCATTTATTTTGAAGATACTTTTCCTAGGATGATTTTCATTTTTCTTTTGATTGCAGACTACAAAGAGGACAGTTCCTTTCCTGTTTGTTAGGGGAGATGGGGTGATATTGGTTTCGCCGCCACTGAGGACTGCATGACATGGACTGATGATGAACTTTGTACTTATAATCATTTTAATGACAACTATCACAAAAATTGTATAACTTCTTAACTAGTGACGTCATTGCTTATGATTAGACTATCTTCAATTGGCATGTTTGCTAGTGTTGTCTGCCAAAACTTTCAGTTTTTGTATTCTCCTTTTAGCATGAGAATCATGGCATGCTCTTGAACAAGGCTTTTTGCTGCAGCTTGGAGCTGTTGTTACATATTAGTGGCTCCATAAGATTAAGCAATGATTCTTGATTTGGTGTATTTTTTATTTTCCACTTTTAATTACATGGGTGATATTTTGAACTCTTGATCTGGTGTAATCCTCCAAAGTTTGGATAAGGTTTTAAAAAGTTTTTTGTTTTCTTTTTTGAAAATTGTGAAATGTATTTTGTTTAAGAATTTTGTTATTTTTTAAAACATATCTCAATATTATAAAAAATTGAATCATATTGGGATAGGCAGGCTGCCATTCATGATTTGATGATACAGAGATATATGAAGGGTGAAGTTTATTACTCAAACTTGTTTTTTGTATTCAAAATATTATTTAAAGAATTTTATTTTTCATTAATTATGGTTATATATAAATAGATGTAATTTTGATAAAAATGTTTTTGGTTGGACAGAATTTACATTACCGGAACCGATGTTTGGGAGAGCCATTTGATAGTGTTACGAAATGCGCATGAAAAACTTGTATCGTTTATATTAATTAGACCTCTTCACATGTTTCAGTTACATTCTTTTGACAAACAAAATTAATGATGTTACTAAAAGGGTTTAATTTGGTAGTGTATTTTTAAATTATTGAGTAAATATTGAGGATGGATGAGCGACCACTTTAGAAGTGTGTTTGAATTATTCTTAAAAAACTTGTATTTGAGGAAGTATTTTATGAAATTTTTTCTTATTTTATTTTTTAAAATGTGTTTAACTTTTTGATGAAAGATATTCTTTTAAGTAAACTATTCTCATGGAGATGAGATGAAGTGTTGGTTATTAAAGATGCATTTTTAAATATAATAATAATTTTTTTTAACATTTTTATTATTTTTAAAAATGTAGATAATGATTCACTTTAAAAATATACCTTACCTTCTCATTAATGAATAAAATTAATATAAATTTTAAAAAATAAAAACTAAAAATGTATTTGTAAAAGTAAACAAACCCTTGTACCTCAAACCTAAGTTGGAGATCCATTTGATACTTCTCTAATGTGCAAGAAAGTTACACTATCTTTTTTGTGTGTTTCTTCTATTTATTTATTATTAACATAATAAATTTAAAATGTCATTGGATTGTATATCTAAAGTACGCCAATGATAGAAATATTTATTTCATTAAGAAGTTTTGTATTTAAATTTGTATTTTTACCTTGTTTTAATATTAATTTAGTATAAAGTGTCTAACCAATTTTATTAAAGAATATGTTAGTTTTAAAAAAATTCTTTTAAAATTTTAATGCCCTCTTGATCTTAATTCTTAAATGTATATATTTGATTTTTAATGTGATAGTGAGAATCTAAATTGATAAAGAGTACTAAATAAATGATTTTTTTCTTTCATTTTGTGTACCAAATGCAAACAGATCAGTCCACCTCGTAGGCTTGTCACGACAACAGCCTGTCTAAAACAATGTTGAATGGTCATTCAATGAGGAAAGTTGGATTTTCTATTTCCAATTAGACTTATACCCTCAAATTTGTCTTTTTAATTTTCATTAAATTAATAGATAATAAAAATTATTCTAAAATCTTACCCCTTCATCAAAATTTCTTATAAGTAACTTTTCTCTCAAATATTTGATACAGACTTTATAAACTACCAAAAATTTCCTTTTAACAATTTTCAGTAATTTTATTTCTTTACCAGAAATTTGAAGGCACAAAATTTTTGGTACATTATTTATAATATTGGAAGTTTTGTATCTTAAAATTTTCAGTAGTTAATTTTACTCAACCAAAAATTTATACCTTAAAATTTCTAGTAGTTAATTTTCTTTATCGGAAATTTCAAATTTTTTGCTTTTCGATTTTCTTTTCTTTTCTGGTAGTTATTTTTTGCTTTTCGATTTTTTTTAACTTTTTTTTAAGTAGGGATGGAAAAAACACCATTATGCATAGTTTGAATGAAGCATTCATAACTGATCAAAATTTTTAGTCACGAGAAGTTGTCATATCATGGACAAGAGAGGTTGGCCAACAAAATCGAGTAGCTGTTATCACTACTCGCTCTAATATAGAGACCAAAAAAAGAGGAAGAAAGTCAAAATTAATTATTGGTTGTGATAGAGGTGGAAAATATAAAGTCAAGTAAAAGTAACTCAGGGACTTCAACTAAAAGGTGTGGTTGTCCGTTTAAACTTAGATTGAGACCATTGAAAAATGACGATGGATGAATTATTACTTTAATGTGTGGACTTCACAACCATGAGTTAGTGGCTACTTTTGAGAATAATGCATTTGTGGGACGCTTAAAGAAGAAGATAAGAAACATGTTGATGAGCTGACAAAGTATCACGTTTCACCAAGATACATCTTGTCATCGTTGAGAGATCGAAATAAGGAGAATGTAATTAACATCTCTTAAATTTATAAGTGACGAAACACATTCATGAAGAATTTGAAAGGACCTAGAACTGATATGCAACATATGTTGAAGTTACTTGAAGATTAGAAGCATGTTTGTTGGAGTAGGACTCATGAAGACTCCAACATTGTGAGGGACATGTTTTGGCCACATCCAGATTCCAGAACTTTGTTGAACATGTTTCCTCTTGTATTGATCAAAGACAACACCTACAAAACCAACAAGTATAGGTTACCATTGTTTGAAATTGTTGGTGTAACTTCAATTGAGTTGACATTCAACATTGCATTTGCTTATATGGACTATGAGCGTCAAGAAAAATTATGTTGGTTATTGGAGAAGTTAAAAGAGTTGCTTGTTTCAAATACCTCATGTGATTGGGACTGACATATAATTTGTTTTAATGAATGCAATTTAAGTTGTATTTCCATCTTCAAAAAATTTACTTTGTCAACTTCATATCAACAAAAATGTTGGAGTCAAATGCAAACAATATATATTAAAGAAAGATATGTAGAAACCCATTCTATAGTTGTGGAGGAAAGTTGTTTATTGTTCTAAAGAGAAGGAGTATGAAGAACTTTTGCAAATGTTTGAGCAAGAATGTGTTGATAATATTATTTTCTTTGACTACATCAGAGACACATGGTTGACTCCTCACAAGGAAAGATTTGTTGAAGCATGAACCAATCAAGTGTTGCATTTAGGAAATATTACGACTAATAGGTACGTCATTAAAACTTTGGATTTTGCTTTATATTTATACTTATATAGGATTAAACATGCATGATATAATTTTTATTGAAATAATATCAAACCTTTTTTATGTTTGAATATTGGGGTTGAGTCTGCTTATTGGTCATTAAAGAGATTTTTGGAACACAGTAAAGGAGATTTCTATAAGGCATGAAATGATATGAATGACATGTTGAAGTTCTAAATTGTTAAGATAAAATGTTCATTTGAGATAAGTAAAGGTCACAAAGAACATATACAAAACAATACATTATATAAGAATTTGACTTGGGTTGTATCTAAGAAAGCTTTAGCTGATATAGTTCATGAATTCAAGAGAGACAGCTATGTTGATAATGACAAAGTTGCATGTTGTTGTATACTTAGAAACACTCATGGATTACCTTGTACATGTGAGAAATGTTCAAGGGGCAAATAAGAGAATTTCCTCTCATTTCCCTCATTTTATTCCTTCCCGAGAGAAATTATGGGATTTGAATTATTTTCTCTCATTCTTTTTTTTCCCTTGTAGCTAACTCTAAAAGAAATGACCAGTTCAATATTGTTCATCATCCCTACCAACTCTCCATTATCCCATTCTCTTCCAATAATAAAAGCTCACTAATGTCCCTCAAACCATCTTTAAGAATCAACCCAAATCAGTGAAATAGAGAAAGAACAACTTATAAAGGGGATTTTCAAGTTGAAGTTGAGGATACAACTTAAAGAGGAATCCATTACTGTTGGGATCAACTCCTTCAATTAGTGTAAGTTCTAAAAGACAACTTTTAGAAATTGTGAGTTTTTTCCTATAACTATTTCACATATTGCATGTGGGTTTTCTGGGGTTATTTCTAATTTTTCTTTACTAATGCGAATTGATTTATTGGTTGAAATGACGGGATTCTTAGAAAAATGAGTGAGGGAAAATTTGGGAGGTTTAGTATGTAGAAAATGTTTGAAATATGTATTTAGTTTTTCTAAATTCATTCAATCAACATATGTTGTGTGAATGATTGAAGGAATGAGGTAAATTTTTATTTGACTAATTGATATGCCCTTTGTGTTAACATATTCTTAAACTCTCTTATGTGTTTTCCTGCTTTTGATCTGTCTTAATCTCTGATTTTGTTTCCTTTGTCTGCCTCTAATTCAGTTTCTCTAGCTGTCTCTGATTATGTTCTCTAACTGAGTTGCCTTTGATCCAAGTTTTCCGCTGATCGAGTTGCCTCTGGTCCAAGCTTTCCTCTGATTGATCCTAAGAAACCGCTCATAGCCTCAAACCTCCCTTCCATGTGTCGGATCTATCACAACATTTATGTTCACTCGATAGCACCTCGAGCTGGGAGTTATGAAAAGGTCACTGAACTTGACATTTTAATCCTTCATCACTTGTTGACTGAAACTCCTCTTCATTTGGGCAATATCATATTTAGCTACATGCTAAATGCTGCAATAGTGGGACGATCCGCCCCCTATGGTATGATACTAACCAAAATTTTTAAGTTCTTTAAGGTACCACTTGATGATGAAGAGAGTATTCAGTGCAATAATTTCTTTTCTTTGAAAAACATTAAACAAATGCGCATTCCTTTGCCTGAACCGAACCCCATCTCAAAGAAAGAACAACCTGCCTCGCCATTGTCTCATTCACGCACCCCCTCCTTTAACTCGGCTGGCTCAACACTTCCAAATTCTCCACAAGTCAGTAAGGAACCCATACGGCTACTCCTCCAGCTAAGAATGATGATGGTGAGGATTTATTTTTTGATCTAAACGTCTCATACGATCATCACTCTTCCAAAAGTCCTCATAGGAACATACATAAAAAAGAATCCACAGTTCCATCTCAAGTAAGTTTGAACTCCTCCCCTATGTCTCCAAATATTGGTTTATCTAATTCTGGTCCTGATTTGCATAAAAAATCAAAATCTTCTGTGGCACCAAATTTTGCAAATCTCTCCAAGGAAAAGGTTAAAAAATCAAAATCCACAAAGGTCCGTGATCCTACCACCAGCATGAAATCGGCAGAAAACAAAAAGGTTTTAAAGCTGCTCAAAAAGATTAGGAAAGATCAAAAGCACTTAGTGGCTAACTTTTCTCGCTTTCAAAAAATCATCACTCAGTTTGGGCTCATTTTGGAATGGGTTACCAAACATTTGAGTTCATCAGCTGCTGCAAATGATCAACCTCCTATAATACCAGCCCAGTTCTCTTTTGCCCGCAACTCTACATCTTCATCATCTGAAGATTCATCTTCCGCTGACTAACTCTGTTTTAACATGTTCTAGGCTTTTTGATGTTGACTTAATTCAGGGGGAGTAAGATTATGGATTATATTTTGTCTTATGTTGATTAAACTATGTGATAACTTGTTTAAACTCATATTATGTTTTTCTTAACTGATGTTATGACTGAATTAATCTGATTGTTTAAATTCAAATCATGTTTGTTAATGTTATGGCTGAATGCATAAACCTGTTATATTCTGCTTAAGTTGTTGGAATTTATATTAGGGATTTATGAATGTTCTATTTACCTCAATGTTGAATAATTTCAAAAATTGCTTTTACTTAAATGTTAAAAGGGAAATTTTTCAAAATTATCACTTGTATGATTGAGGGGGAGTTAAATTATTTCATTCTTACATAATACAAAAATCATAATCTAAAGAATTTTGTCATCATCAAAAAGGGGGAGATTGTTGAGACAAAATCTCTCTTAATTGGTTTTAATGATAACAAAATTAATTAAAAGATTATGATTATGTTTGATGACTAATTTGTGCGTTTGAGTGTATTCATATAAGAAAATAGGTTATCATTCATCAAGGAAAAAGAAGAAACCTTTGAGTTAAAATGCTAAGTCTAGAAAGGCCGAGGATGGCCTCACGAGTTGAGAAAACTGCAGCCTTGTATTCTCACGGTTTTGAGTCCATTAAACAAAGGCCCAATAGCATTATAAAATGAATTATTCGAATTCATTCAACAAGGGCTGAATGGTATTAAAGAATGAATTGTTTGATTCATTCAATAAAGGCAAAATACTATTAAAATATTCAAAGAAAGTCTTGTGAAGAAAAGTGACAAGAGTGCAAAAGAAAGGTTCAAGGAATGATGATAGTAGCATGTGCCTAAAGTCAACATTTTGAAATGCATCCCAACACTTTGTGAAAGCAACACATCATGTCTTAGGCTTCTTAGGCAAAAAGGCAAAATGCACCTTTATGTGATACAAAAGGATTTAAATTCAAAATAATCAAAAAGGTAACAAGAAACATGCCTTAAGTAAATGGATCACATGTCTTAAGGCAAGGCAAGAAGCATTCACGTGAAGCCTTCCCATTGTCTTGAAGGAAGGAAGAGAAGAGGACATCACATGGTGGTTAAAGGCATTAAATGGAGGAAAGAGAAAAAGCTCACATGTGAAGCTTTTAAGGCATTGAAGAAAGAGAATGAAAATTGACTACACACAATATTCAAACCTTAAAGAAAGGGAAAAGAATAGGACATCACGTGTCCCCAAGTGCCAAGAAAATTGTTACCTCGTACAAGAACATGAAGGCATATTTCAAATGAGCTGAATGGCATTTTCGTAAATATGAAGAAAAACCTTGGCATTTCTCAAATGAATTCTCCAACGGTCATAAAAGGCTTGGCTTTTGAAATGAACATCACAAGAACTCTATAAATTACAGTAAGTTGTTCTTCATCAACACACAACACACTTGCATAAAAAATTTATCATCTAAAGGCTATTAAGAGCAAATCACCCACACTTCTTACTTTCCTTGATCCTACACTATATCTTTGTATATCTTGTGAGAAAGTATTAAGTATCAATCACTCTCATATTACTTTGTAATTTTCTAGTGAGTCACACTTGGAAATATTCGGAAATTGATTGTAAGCTTGGTGAAACTAAAGAATACACGATTTGTAATCATCCTCGGGTTGAGGATTGATCTGTTTGAAAGTTAGTGAAATCTCACAAGGGTGTGAGGACTGGACGTAGCCATCTTTGGGTGAACCAGTATAAAATTGTGTGTGTGTCTCTCTTACTCTACTCCTACTCTCTTGCTCAACTTAGATCTAAAGATTTGAAAAGTTGCATCCTCGAGCTACCCATCCTCAACGAGAGGATCGTTTTTTAAAACACTTAGAAATTATTTTTAAACAGCAAAATCCCTATTCAACCCCCCCTTCTAGTGATATTTAGCTACATCAATTGGCATCAGAGCAAGGTTCTCAAAAAAATACACCTAACAGTGTAAGAGAAAAAGATCCAAAAAGAAAAATGTCAAAAGCTAAGTACATTCCTGAAGGAGGATCATCCAGCCGACCTCCCTACTTTGATGGTACAGATTACTATCATTGGAAAGGTAAGATGAGGCTATTTCTCATATCACAAGACAACAACATGTGGTCTGTGGTGGAAAATGGAGATCATGTCATTAGAACCAACAACATGGATGCAACATCCGAGGTGAAACCTCAAGCACAATGGACAGCGGATGAAAATGCAAAGGTACTCCTAAACTCTAAAGCTCATTTATTTCTAACGTGTGCTTTGAGCAGGGAAGAATATGATAGAGTTGAAGAGTGCAAAAATGCTAAGGAGCTTTGGGATACTCTAAGGATCCATCATGAAGGATCAAGCCATGTAAAAGAAGCAAGGATAGATATGGGAGTAAGAGATTTCGAACTATTCGAAATGAAGGAGGAGGAAACTATTGATGAAATGTTCTCAAGGTTAACAATCATATTAAACAACTTGAGATCTCTTGGGAAAGTATACTCCGTTCTTGAAAGGATAAGAAAAATCCTAAGAAGCTTACCAAAAGAATGGAGACCAATGGTAACTGCCATTTCAGAAGCAAGAGACTTAACCAACATGAAATTAGAAGATTTGGTTGGAACTCTAAGAGCTCATGAACCACTGTTGTTGGCGGACAAACCAAACAAAAAGGGAAGGATGGTTGCTCTAAAAACCAGCCAAACAGAAAGTTCATCTTCCAAGAAAAATGAAGATGGCATAACAAAGGAAAACGCAGAGTACCCTCTGTCTGAGGATGAGGATGAACTCGCTCTGCTTTCTAGAAGACTACAGAGGATGATAAACAAAAGAGGACAGAATAAAGCATCCCCTCAAAAAGAAAAAATTGACAAAAGTCAAATAACTTGTTATGGATGCAACAAGATAGGACACTACAAAACTGAGTGTCCTCTCAACAAAAGGAACTCTAGAAAATTTCCATACAAAAAAAAATCCATGATGATCACTTGGGATGATAGTGATGAGTCATCCTCGGAGCAAGAAAAGGAAGAAGAAGCCAACCTATGTCTCATGACAAAATCAGAAACTGAGAAGGTAAGTATTACTAATCTATGTCCTAATTGTGAAGAATTAAAAATTGAATTTGATAGCCTTTTAAATGACTCACACACTTTATCTCAAACTTGTATATTTCAAAAAAACCAACTTCTTGAGATAAAGAGACAAAATGAGGAGCTTCGGAAAAAGAATGATGAATATGTTAAAATCATTCAAGATTTGCAGCAATCTCAATTTCAAAATTCAGAGAAACAAAAATTTTTAAACAAGAAAATAGTTGAAACTCATCCTCCTGACGAGGATGCAGAAAAGGAAATATTGAAAACTGAGATTAGGGAACTTAAAAATGATATTTCCAACTTTGTCAAATCTACTGAAACATTTCAAAAGATTATGGGGTCTCAATCTGGAATATTTGACAAGGCTGGTATTGGTTTTAAAAGCTCTCAAAAACAAAAGTTATATGAAAACTTTTTCTTGCCTAAAAAACTAGAGGATAGGCCGAAATGCACATTTTGCAAAAAACTTGGGCATACCTCTAAAATTTGTCATGCTAAGAGGAAAGCTAACAATATAAAGTCAGCTTGTTCATTCTGTGGTAAACATGGGCACCATGATTCTATTTGCTATCATAAAAGAAATGTCCTCACAAGAGGAAAAACTAACCAACAAGGACCCAAAGCTATATGGGTACCTAAGTCTCTTCTAAACTCTAAAACAGGTTCATCCTCTAATTAACAAAAGAAAGCCTTGGTACTTGGACAGTGGTTGCTCACGGCATATGACGGGAGATAAGCACTGCTTCATGTCATTGGAAATAAAGGATGGAGGATCAGTCACATTCGGTAATAATGATAAAGCTCAAATAAAAGGTACAGGTATTATTGGTAAAAATAATTCTGCAAAAATTGAAAATGTTCAATATGTGGATGGCTTAAAACATAACTTGCTAAGCATTAGTCAATTATGTGATAGTGGTTTTGAAGTTATTTTTAAGCCTACTCTATGTGAGGTTAAACACTCATTCTCGGGTAGAGTTTTCTTTTCCGGTTTTAGAAAAAAGAATTTATATGAACTTTATCTTGATGATTTACCCTCTGAATCTTGTTTTGTTTCTATTGAAAAAGATAAATGGATTTGGCACAAACGAGCGGGTCACACAAGCTTAAACACTATTTCTAAATTAGCAAATTTAGAATTAGTAAAAGGTCTTCCAAAAATTAATTTTGAAAAAGACAAAGTTTGTGAAGCTTGTGTAAAAGGAAAACAAGTTAAAAGTAGTTTTCACTCTAAAAACTTTGTTTCAACAAATCATCCTCTTGAACTCATTCACATTGATCTTTTCGGTCCTATCAAAACTCCAAGTCTTAGTGGAAAAAGATATGGTTTTGTGATTGTTGATGATTTTTCTCGTTTTACTTGGGTTCTATTTTTAAAACATAAAGATGAAGCCTTTGAGGCATTCCACCATTTTTGCAAAAAGATTCAAAATGAAAAAGGATCAAAAATAATCTCGGTGAGAAGTGACCATGGAGGTGAATTTGAAAATGAATCTTTTAAAAATCTTTGTGAAGAAAATGGTATTTCTCATAATTTTTCTTGTCCAAGAACTCCCCAACAAAATGGGGTAGTTGAAAGGAAAAATAGAACTTTACAAGAAATGGCTAGAACTATCTTAAATGAAGCTAACATTGAAAAATATTTTTGGGCCGAAGCCATCAACACTGCTTGTTATGTTTCTAATCGTGCATCCATTAGAAAATTTTTAAACAAAACTCCATATGAATTATGGAAAGGGAGAAAACCAAATATTTTCTATTTTCATATATTTGGGTGTTATTGCTACATTCTAAATAATAAAGAAAATTTGGGAAAGTTTGATCCAAAATCGGATAAAGGAATTTTTCTAGGATACTCCACAACGTCAAAAGGTTATAGAATATATAATCTTAGGACTCAAACTGTGGAGGAATCCATGCATGTTATTTTTGATGAATTTGATGACTTGTGTTTAGAAAAATTGGATAAAAATGAAGAAGATGAACCATCAACTTCTCAAGTACCTGGTCCTCACGAAGAGGATGAGTCTGATCAAATCTCTCAACAACTTCCAAGAGGATGGAAAACAGTCACACATCATCCTCCAGATTTAATCATTGGGAATACGGAGGATGGCGTTAGAACCAGAAATTCTCTAAGGGAAAACACTACCAACATGGCCATGATCTCACAAGTTGAACCCAAAATGATTGATCAAGCTATTGGTGACAAATCTTGGGTTGAAGCTATGATGGAAGAACTCTCTCAATTCGAAAGAAACAAGGTATGGAATCTTGTACCCCATCCTCTTGAAAAATCCATTATTGGAACTAAATGGATATTTAGAAACAAATTAAATGAGGATGGAGAAGTCATTAGAAATAAAGCAAGACTAGTGGCTCAAGGTTATAATCAACAAGAAGGAATTGATTATGATGAAACGTTTGCACCCGTAGCAAGACTTGAAGCAATAAGAATCCTCTTGGCATATGCTACTCATAAAGGTATAAAACTATTTCAAATGGATGTCAAAAGTGCCTTTTTGAATGGGTTCTTAAATGAGGAAGTGTATGTTCGTCAACCTCCTGGGTTTGAAGATGAGAAGCGGCCAAACCATGTGTTCAAACTATCAAAAGCTCTTTACGGTTTAAAGCAAGCTCCTAGAGCTTGGTATGAAAGGTTAAGCTCTTTTCTAAAAGAAAATGGATTCATTAGGGGTCAAATTGATACAACTCTTTTCAAAAAGACTCATGAAAAAAATTTATTGATTGTTCAAATATATGTCGATGACATAATATTTGGATCCACAAATGAAAAGATGTGCAAAGATTTCTCAAATCTTATGCAAAGTGAGTTTGAGATGAGTATGATGGGAGAATTAAAATTCTTCCTTGGATTGCAAATTAAACAACGAGATGATGGTATCTTTATATCTCAAGAAAAATACACCAAGGATCTACTCAACAAATACAAAATGAGTTCCGCTAAAAGTATGGGAACTCCTATGCATCCATCCTCCATACTCCACAAAGATGATGAAGGAACTCCAATTTCTGAAAAGGAGTACAGAGGGATGATAGGATCTTTGTTGTATTTAACAGCAAGCAGACCGAACATAGTCTTCGCAGTCGGTCTTTGTGCAAGATTCCAATCCTCTCCTAAAGAATCTCATCTCACAGCCGTAAAAAGAATCTTTAGATACCTTGTTGGCACTATAAATCTGGGAATATGGTACAAAAAGTGCTCAAATCTTGATCTTAAAGCCTATTGTGATGCGGACTACGCGGGAGACAAAGTTGAAAGAAAAAGCACAAGCGGAGCTTGTCAATTTCTTGGAAAATCGCTAATAAGTTGGTCATGCAAAAAGCAAAATACCATTGCCCTTTCAACGACTGAAGCAGAGTATGTATCAGCCGCTCAATGTTGCTCACAATTACTTTGGATCAAAAATCAACTTGAGGATTACTCATTAAGGTACACAAAAATTCTCATCCTATGTGATAATACAAGTGCAATAAATCTTTCTAAAAATCCCATTCAACACTCTAGATCTAAGCACACTGAAATTAATCATCATTTTCTAAGAGATCATGTGCAAAAAGGGGATTTAGAACTGATTTTTATTGACGCTGAAAATCAACTAGCTGATATTTTTACCAAACCTCTCCAAGAGGATCGGTTTAAATTTATCTTGGAAGAACTCTCAATCACATATTTTCCCAAAGATACTTAAAATAATTTAATTCTGTTGTTTTGAATTTATTATTTTAATATTTTGTTAGTATTTTAATTGTGTGAGATAAATATATGGCAAATTTGTTCCCTCAAATTAAGTCAAAAATTAAAAAGAAGAACTTTAGGCTTGTTTAGGTGAAACGTCCTCTTGCCAAGGCCATGCACATGCTTCCTTTTACCCTGTGGTCAAATGGCTGGCACGTGATAAATAGTCCACACACATGCGCAGACTGTATTAAGTACAGCCCATGAAATCCGCTCCATCATCCAACGACTCTCCTTCTTTCTCTCTCTCTCTCACGTTACTGCCTTCCTTTCCCTTTCTCTCTCCATCAATCAATCACATTTTCTTTTTCTTTCACGTTTCCAATCACTTCTCTCATCAAAATTAATTATCTCTCTCTCCTAATTATTATTTTAAATTCAAATTTCCTTTCTCTCTCTCCAACTTTAATTCTTTCTCTCTCCGATTTATTAAAATATTATACAAATTAATTTCTTTCTTTCTCCGACTTTAATTCTTTCTCTCTCCAAAGTTCAATTCTCTCTCTTCCATCAGGTTCCCTTTCCAAAAGCCTTTCGTCTTCGTCTTCACGAAATCCTCTCTCGACCGTGTTCATCCTCTCAACAACAATGGCACGCATCAAGACTCTTGCCAAACGAAAAATGCGCCCTTTTGATCCAGAAACTGATTCTGAAAACTACTCCAGTTCTAAATCCGCTGGGGAAGGAGTTAAACAAAAATCTGTATCCCCTCCTAGGGCATCTTCTAAACCGCCTCAACCTTCTTCCAAAACACCAAAGAAATCCTTAAAACCCACTACTTCCACTAGAAGGTCCTCCAGAATTCAATCTGGTGCTGTTCAGTCAAACAAAGAAATTCCTCAGGACCCTACTGTGCATGTCATTGACTTGGAAAGTTCAAAAGGAAGCCCCTCTACTAAACCGAACCCTAAATCTTCCTCCAAGCCTTCCTCTTCCAAAGGGCCAAAAACTAAATCTCCTAAAAAGACTCCAAAGAAATCTCGGCCATCCAAACCACCTCCTGTTTCTCTTTTTGAATCCACAGATTCGGAGTTAAACTACACTTCAAAATGGATTCATAAATTTGTGGTTCATGGCAAGCATATTGACCTTATCAACTTGAAAAATGGTGGCTTTGATGTTATAAATTTTTTTGATAAATTTGGCTGGACCTCTTTCTTTAGAGTTAATGAACCGCAATACCCAAGGCTAGTCAAGGCATTTTATGCAGCATGCAATGGCTGTAAAGGAAGCACAGGTTTCAGTTTTAAACTTAAGGGAGTACATTTGGACGTAAACCCTACTTCTCTATGCACAATCCTTGACATACAAGATGCTGGAACACATTGTTTTGCTGAGACTTGGTATATGCAGTATCTGGTAACTAGAAATTCTGTTCTTCAAAACATCCTAATAGATCCTAAGAAACCGCTCATAGCCTCAAACCTCCCTTCCATGTGTCGGATCTATCACAACATTTGTGTTCACTCGATAGCACCTCGAGCTGGGAGTTATGAAAAGGTCACTGAACTTGACATTTTAATCCTTCATCACTTGTTGACTGAAACTCCTCTTCATTTGGGCAATATCATATTTAGCTACATGCTAAATGCTGCAATAGTGGGACGATCCGCCCCCTATGGTATGATACTAACCAAAATTTTTAAGTTCTTTAAGGTACCACTTGATGATGAAGAGAGTATTCAGTGCAATAATTTCTTTTCTTTGAAAAACATTAAACAAATGCGCATTCCTTTGCCTGAACCGAACCCCATCTCAAAGAAAGAACAACCTGCCTCGCCATTGTCTCATTCACACACCCCCTCCTTTAACTCGGCTGGCTCAACACTTCCAAATTCTCCACAAGTCAGTAAGGAACCCATACGGCTACTCCTCCAGCTAAGAATGATGATGGTGAGGATTTATTTTTTGATCTAAACGTCTCATACGATCATCACTCTTCCAAAAGTCCTCATAGGAACATACATAAAAAAGAATCCACAGTTCCATCTCAAGTAAGTTTGAACTCCTCCCCTATGTCTCCAAATATTGGTTTATCTAATTCTGGTCCTGATTTGCATAAAAAATCAAAATCTTCTGTGGCACCAAATTTTGCAAATCTCTCCAAGGAAAAGGTTAAAAAATCAAAATCCACAAAGGTCCGTGATCCTACCACCAGCATGAAATCGGCAGAAAACAAAAAGGTTTTAAAGCTGCTCAAAAAGATTAGGAAAGATCAAAAGCACTTAGTGGCTAACTTTTCTCGCTTTCAAAAAATCATCACTCAGTTTGGGCTCATTTTGGAATGGGTTACCAAACATTTGAGTTCATCAGCTGCTGCAAATGATCAACCTCCTATAATACCAGCCCAGTTCTCTTTTGCCCGCAACTCTACATCTTCATCATCTGAAGATTCATCTTCCGCTGACTAACTCTGTTTTAACATGTTCTAGGCTTTTTGATGTTGACTTAATTCAGGGGGAGTAAGATTATGGATTATATTTTGTCTTATGTTGATTAAACTATGTGATAACTTGTTTAAACTCATATTATGTTTTTCTTAACTGATGTTATGACTGAATTAATCTGATTGTTTAAATTCAAATCATGTTTGTTAATGTTATGGCTGAATGCATAAACCTGTTATATTCTGCTTAAGTTGTTGGAATTTATATTAGGGATTTATGAATGTTCTATTTACCTCAATGTTGAATAATTTCAAAAATTGCTTTTACTTAAATGTTAAAAGGGAAATTTTTCAAAATTATCACTTGTATGATTGAGGGGGAGTTAAATTATTTCATTCTTACATAATACAAAAATCATAATCTAAAGAATTTTGTCATCATCAAAAAGGGGGAGATTGTTGAGACAAAATCTCTCTTAATTGGTTTTAATGATAACAAAATTAATTAAAAGATTATGATTATGTTTGATGACTAATTTGTGCGTTTGAGTGTATTCATATAAGAAAATAGGTTATCATTCATCAAGGAAAAAGAAGAAACCTTTGAGTTAAAATGCTAAGTCTAGAAAGGCCGAGGATGGCCTCACGAGTTGAGAAAACTGCAGCCTTGTATTCTCACGGTTTTGAGTCCATTAAACAAAGGCCCAATAGCATTATAAAATGAATTATTCGAATTCATTCAACAAGGGCTGAATGGTATTAAAGAATGAATTGTTTGATTCATTCAATAAAGGCAAAATACTATTAAAATATTCAAAGAAAGTCTTGTGAAGAAAAGTGACAAGAGTGCAAAAGAAAGGTTCAAGGAATGATGATAGTAGCATGTGCCTAAAGTCAACATTTTGAAATGCATCCCAACACTTTGTGAAAGCAACACATCATGTCTTAGGCTTCTTAGGCAAAAAGGCAAAATGCACCTTTATGTGATACAAAAGGATTTAAATTCAAAATAATCAAAAAGGTAACAAGAAACATGCCTTAAGTAAATGGATCACATGTCTTAAGGCAAGGCAAGAAGCATTCACGTGAAGCCTTCCCATTGTCTTGAAGGAAGGAAGAGAAGAGGACATCACATGGTGGTTAAAGGCATTAAATGGAGGAAAGAGAAAAAGCTCACATGTGAAGCTTTTAAGGCATTGAAGAAAGAGAATGAAAATTGACTACACACAATATTCAAACCTTAAAGAAAGGGAAAAGAATAGGACATCACGTGTCCCCAAGTGCCAAGAAAATTGTTACCTCGTACAAGAACATGAAGGCATATTTCAAATGAGCTGAATGGCATTTTTGTAAATATGAAGAAAAACCTTGGCATTTCTCAAATGAATTCTCCAACGGTCATAAAAGGCTTGGCTTTTGAAATGAACATCACAAGAACTCTATAAATTACAGCAAGCTGTTCTTCATCAACACACGACACACTTGCATAAAAAATTTATCATCTAAAGGCTATTAAGAGCAAATCACCCACACTTCTTACTTTCCTTGATCCTACACTATATCTTTGTATATCTTGTGAGAAAGTATTAAGTATCAATCACTCTCATATTACTTTGTAATTTCCTAGTGAGTCACACTTGGAAATATTCGGAAATTGATTGTAAGCTTGGTGAAGCTAAAGAATACACGATTTATAATCATCCTCGGGTTGAGGATTGATCTGTTTTAAAGTTAGTGAAATCTCACAAGGGTGTGAGGACTGGACGTAGCCATCTTTGGGTGAACCAGTATAAATTTGTGTGTGTGTCTCTCTTACTCTACTCCTACTCTCTTGCTCAACTTAGATCTAAAGATTTGAAAAGTTGCATCCTCGAGCTACCCATCCTCAACGAGAGGATCGTTTTTTAAAACACTTAGAAATTATTTTTAAACAGCAAAATCCCTATTCAACCCCCCTTCTAATGATATTTAGCTACATCAAAAAAATAATGTGATATAATTTTGATATTTCAAATGATGAATGTAAATCATAAATTTGTAGTTACAATTTATTTTGTTGATTGTACGTTGTCAAAGTGTATGAATTTATTACCATATTTTAAACAATTGGTGATGTTTATTATAATTTTTATTTAAAAGATATAAAAAATATTAATATTAATTAATTAAGTAGTGACAAATATTTGTCACATATATGAATCATAGGTTTCAGCGGTTTCTTTAATTACTCATTTTTTTTAAATACGTGCAAAATATATAATTGTAAAAAAGTTATAGTTAGTGTTTTACAATTGTTTTTATTTTTAATTAATAATATTAAAAGAAAAAAAAAGTTATTTTTACTTTTAAGTCGAAGATAATAAAAAAAAAATTAAAGTTAACTAATTGAATAATAATAAAAATTTGTTTCATATTTTTTTAATAAATCATTTTCAATTTACCATGTTAGATAAATGAAACTTTTGAATGTAACAAAAAAAATTATATTAAAATTAAAAATTTAGCGCGTAAAATGTCTTGCTTGATTGAAAGTTACTTAAAATAATATCTTTTATGAAAGTTTTATTTTGTGGTGGAAATTTGTATCATAATAAATATGAAAAAGACATTGTAAAATAATGTAGAATTTCATTTGTCTCACTTCAACATTTATTGCTTTTTTAAGTTAGATACAAAGTTGCAGTGTGATGGAGTTGACAGAAAAGATATGAAGTAAGCATTTATTAAGTTTTTCTCTAAAAATTTTAATAGTGTTTATAGAATTTACCATGTAAAAAAACACTAAAGATATATAACATAAAAAAAAAATCCTTTAATAAGGTCACACGGTAGAAATTTAAAAAGGGATAAATAATTAATTTTTATTTGGGATGAGAATAGGTCGGGTCGACCAACAAGGGCCTACAACCTAACTTACGTCAGGTTCAGTCCAGTTAAATAACACCAAGATTACTAAAAATATGTTAGACTACATGCCACATAAGAAATCTTTTAAGCCTAGTAGACCGACTTATATAAATAAGTATAAATAATATATTTTAACTACTATAATTATTATATTAAATTTTAATTTTTTTTGTTTGTTATATGTTCAACTTTTAGTAATCTACGCATATTACTATCATTTAATTTTTGACATATTTAAATGTATTATTATAAAATATAATTTAAATATAATGTATATAAAGTCATATGTTTCAAAATATTGTGTTAGGTATCAAAATAGAAATTAATTCATTGACATATTAACTAGTTAATCTATTTAAAGATATGTTTGATTACTTATTTAAAAATGTTAAAATGAAATAAACTTTTAAGTAGGCTAACAAGTCATATCAAACTTCTATCAATATCAGACCCATGCCTAAAAAGTAAGTCTATGACAAACCAAATGTCAGACTTAAGCCTTGAATTTTTTGACAGATCAGACTCAGGGCTAGCAAAGTCTAACTCGGTCCAACCTATTACACCCTTAATTTACATAATATCTAGTTTTTCCATATATAGATTAGATTAAGTTATTTTTTAAGTTAAATATTAAGATTAATTGTCTCTTAAATGCTGCAATCAATATTTTAAAACTTGGTTGGGACTGAAACTTGGTGGTATGGTCGATCTGATAATGATAGAGGATAAAAAATACTTATAATTCAATACATCTCGAAAAAACATGCTCAGTTTTACGGTTGAACCAACAAACGTGTAGATTGCTTACATTGTTTTAATTCTTAAAAAATATTTGCAAACACAAAGTCCGTATCAACATGTAGAACTCCTTTATTTCTATCCAACTACCTTTACCACTAGGTCACTACGTTGTTATTGGTAACACAAAATAATAATAAAATATAAAAGAAATTGCATTCATCTACTCTCGGATTGTTTTAAATATTAATAACTCTCTAGTTTTTAAAATGCACTCATCTCTTCTATATTTATAAAAAAAAATCACATCATAAATTTTGTGTGACACTTACGTCTTTTCATATTGTTCATTGTATAACATAATTATAGTTTTCATTTTAATTTAAAAGAAAAATACACTCATACATATAACATATGCAATTTGAAATGTATAGTTTTGTTCATAATGACACAATTGAAGTGTCCATTCTAGTGTTTTATTGGTGATCGACAAATAAAAACTTAAGTGTGGTGGAAAAAAACATATTTAACATAATTATTTTAGTGAATTCATGAGAGATAAATATGTATTTTAAAAATTAGAGAAATTCAAATGTCATTGAAATAAACCTCGGGAGAGGTATGTGCGATTTCCTCTACTATATTTTATATCAACTAATAAATCGGCCTTCTTTTATTTACACAATAATATATTATTAATATTAACACTCAAATTTTAGAAAATAAATTGTTATATCTAATTTTTTTTAAGGCTTATAAAATAAACAATCTAATAAAATATTTATTTTGTTAGTTATATATAATATAAACTGGTTAATAATTACGTAGTTCAATCAATGACCCATGACCTTTATGGGTCGATAACAATTTTAAAGTTGTGGTAGCAATGCCCACCATTACTCATGGACATTAGACAGTTCTCCTTTGGCAATGAAATAATTTACAATGCCTCCACAACTATATTCTCACCCCTATAAATTGAATTAAGCTCAATTTTACCATTAACATTTTTACTGATTTTTTTATTTAAAAAAAATTGAAGACAAACACAATTAATAAAATCTATTAGACAAAAATTGATAGAAAGATTGATATGTTTTGATTTATTTTTATAAGGGAATGAATGAGTATTTCTTTATCACAGTTATTTGTGTATTTTTTTATTATTTTCTCTTCAGATGACAAAAAATACACTTTATTTTTAACCATCTTTAATATACATTATTTATATAATTTTTTTCTTTTGCAAAAATAATTTTTGTAATTTTGTTTTTATGAAAAATTATTATTAATTCTTTTGGCCCTAATTAGATAGATTTATGGATCTTTCTTTAGTAAAAAAAAATCTCGCTTCACTAAATGACCAAATTTCTTTAGCTTCCCATCATAAGTATCCAATTTTTTTGGAAAATTAAGATTTTTTTTATTGAAGGTGAGATAATTGGGTTTTAGATTTTTTTTAGGTTAATAAGGTTTTAGTCCGATAAAATTTTATTATTTGATTTTTAATTTTTATAAAAAATTTCGATTT
>JBBPBS010000749.1:451605-463512 GCA_037974835.1 Cicer judaicum
ATTAAATATAAATTTTTGAGTTTTTGACGTTTAAAAATTCATGATTAATTGATTGCTAGTTAAACAATTTAAATTTTTTGTATGAAAACTTGTTATAATAACTCTCTTAAAAATTTAATTTATATTGACTCTCGATAAATTTAACAGTTTTGAATGAAAACTTCTTAAAAATTTATTATTTAATTTATGATAAAAAAATTATTACAAAAATTTATTAAAAAGTTCAAAGAATATTTAATATTTAATTTAAAATTAGAGACCAAAAATGAATTAAAAAAAATAAAAGAATTTAAAATAATGAATCTTTTTATAAGAATTCAAAAAATAAAATAGTAAGATTTTATAAAGACTTTTGTGATTTACTAGTTTTTATTTTCATTTTAAATTTGTTAGGTTTATATAAGATTCTCCTTTTTACTAGGTTTACGACAAAATCCTTCACGCTAAGATTCCTCTACGGTACGTTTTTTTTATAACAATTTGAATTCATAATACATTGTTGAGCAATTTTAAAATTGCATTGCCAACTGAAGTTAGACAATAGTGGAATTAGAATTTAGATTACATTTTCACGAGTTATTGTTTTTTAGTGTCATTTCTTTCTTATATGTTAAGAAATTTTCAGTGACTATGAATCATATGATATGAATCATATGATATGTTTTGAAACTAGAGAAATTAAATTTTTTTTAGAGCCTCAAAGGATGAATGAAGTTCCGCGTGAGTATTGATACACTAGCATGATTTAGGTTTATGTCATTGAAGGAGTTTGAACTTGCTAGATATTAGTACTTTGGTATCTATTTTCTGTCTCTAGTAAACTCAGCTGGTAAGTTTACTTGATATATCTATAATATTTCTCCCTTTTCTTAAATTTTTCTATTTCTTAGTAGGTTGTTTGTTGCTTGCTGCTTTGACATTTTAAAATGTTTAACCTATCAAATGTTTATTTTCATACATATGCAATAGTCATAATTCTAAAAAAAGACATTCAAATGTGATAGTCATAATTCTTAAAAAAGACAAAAATACTGGCGGTCAAATATCGGAGTCATGTAAAAACTAACTTTCACAATCTATGTTTTAAAAGGATACTAAATGCATCAGTTAGTTAAAAAAAAGTTATAGTGAAAAGTCAGCAATAATATTTGTGATTACATATTAAAAGTATTTGTCTTGAACCTTTTGACACCAGACCTATTCTTTTATTTCCCAGATTAACCCGATCCCTAAATTTATCCACGTTAGATGAATCTGATTCTTCACAAAAACATTTGCAAAGTAGGTTGTGAATAATTCCACATTAGATTATGGAATTATGAAGAACTATTCTTTTATCATCCGGTAAATATTATGTATTTTGTTTCCTGGATTAATTTTGAAGAGAACTAGTTAATATTGTAGAATGAAAATCTGATAAGTATAAATGCTTCTCCTTATTTTTGTGTGTTTTTAATTTAAATGATCAAGGGCATTTACTGCAATGGCCATACTGGGAAAGTTGGATCAATTATTGGCATCAAAAGAACTGTCAATCAAATTGACACCATTAGGGGCAGTTTTTGCTCTCCTATTTGTTTGGCACCAAAAGAACTATCAATCAAATTGGCACTATTAGTTTTCTCTCTCTCAACCCCTTCCGCTTGATACTACTACTGTTGCTATCTCTTTTTAGGCCTTACTGTGACAAATATCATTGATGCAGTGTGTAAATTGAGTTTAAGTTTGTTAAATACCTCAATAAATGTTTTTCTTGAATTGTGATTATGCAGAAGTACAATATGTTGATGGCCCAAATAGGTTGTGCAGCCATTGGTGTTTTGGCGTTTACAATATTTGGAGGTTTGGTCTTGCAGCTTGTGTTGAAATTTATTATCTTAGGTCTATAACATCTTTGGTGTGTGTGTTTTCTTTAATTATCATATGGCTAAATCTTGAAATTTTAGTTTAGATTGGTTTAAACTAGTTTCTCAAGTTATCTTTGATTTCAAGAGTGGTTTCGATTTCTTATTTGATGGTCACTTTATTATTTGTGTGCTTAAAGCATAGCTTAATTTTAAATACAACTTACGGTATTATCAGAGAATTTTACAAGTTTGGATTATGATAAAAAAAATTATAGTGACATATAGTATCACTGTGTTGGAACTTAACTACAAATGAAACACATTTTATAATAGTATGCGTGTTCCACTAATGAGAAATAGAATTCTTTTAGGTGTTAAAAGATGGAAAATAGAATTGTTTTGCAAGTTATGTACATGAAATTGGAGAATTGACTATATTTTGTGTGTATTAAAAACTTTAGATTTAATTGTTGTTGCAATACTTTGAATTATTAATGTTTTGTTTGTGATAGTTTTAATTTCAGTTCTTGAAGGTCAAGGATATATATTAGAATTAATGTTGCAATTTGTAATTGATATTAATAATGATCAATAAGACCGTTTGCAAGTTAGCAATTGTTAATAAATATTTGTTTATTGATATTGACTTCATCGAAATAATGTCGTGTGAATTTTTTTTGTAAAACATGTTTCGTTACTAGTAACATTTGTTGTGGAATTATTTGAAAAAAAAAAGTTAAAGTTAAACCAATTAAAGGAAGTGCCTTGGAAGTTTTTTTTTTTTTTTTAAGAAAAATGAAATGCTTGATTTGCTTCTTATGTGATGGTATTCTTGTTATATTTTACATTTGATGTTGTTTAATAATTTAAGCTTGGAATTATGTAAAATAATTTTGGAACTATCAAACACTTATAATAGTATCTTTAATCAATCAAGGAGATCTGTTGTAGGCAATTTGGTATATCATTTATACACGCGTTTTTATCATTACATAAAATAGATTTTGTTATAAAAACATGGGTGAAACACTTACCCTTTCTATACATGTGTCTAGAGGGTATAAGGGGTAAAATGAACACAAATATAGTCAATAACTAACTAATTTGTGTTTACAATTATCTAAGATGCTAGTTATAACCTTGTATTGGGAATAAGAGTAAAGAAGCTAGGCAAGCCGGTTGCTGTGGAAATATTCTCATATCAGGGCGTTTGCTCCCAATTTTTTCATAAAGTCAGCACATTGATTACCTTCTCTATAAGTGTGCGTAAATGAAACAACTCAATCTCTCCGATACAAGTTCTTTGATGCCAATAATAATCTCATCATATTTATGAGGGTGAGAGGTTGGATCTTGAATCAAAGATAACGCTATCATACAATCCGATCGACAACTCACATCTCTGCAACCAATGTCCCACGCCAACATTAATCCATTCAATATAGCTAAGAGCTCAACTTCTAGATTGTCAGCAAAACTAACATTTTCGCTAAACCCTAACACCCAACGACCTTTGTGATCTCTAATTAATCCTCTATAGCCCGCCCTACCAGGATTTCCATATGAACTTCCATCAACGTTTAAGGCAACTTGGTGTTCGGACGGAGGAGGCCAAATAACCAACTGAAATTAATCAAAAAAAAAAAAACCAACAAATAAGCAAATGGACAAGATAAAAATAGAAAAGTAAATCACCATCCAAAGTAAAGCCTATTAATGTAAAATTTAATACTATTTATTAAAATAATTTGATTTATTAATGTAAAATGAGTTAAATTAAATAAATAAATTGCTGAGCAAAAGTCGGTATGTAATAGTTAATATAATTCATATTATATTATATGCATCGTTCTCAAATTGTTATTTTCTACTTTCTAAATACGAGAAAATTTATAATCTCTTTTTAATTTGTTAAATGACATAATGTAAAATATTTGTGTTTAAGTTTTTCTGATGTAATTAGATTGATCTGATTACTAGAGTCTGATGCAAAATAAATTAAATATTATTATTTAGATTCAAATATGATTTTAGTCCCTAAAATATAAGTTATTTTAATTTTAGTCCCTCTAACTTTTTTTTAATAACACCCTTGCAAATTCTTACTATGATTTTTTGATTAAAAAATATTAAAATAACTAATTTTGTGTAACGTATAAATATTAATGATTAGATAATAATCAATTAATAAAATATTAATTTAATTTAATTATTATTATTAATAAATAAAAAAATAACATCTACAAACTCATTTTCAACTTTAAATCTTTTCAACTTTAAATCTTAGAAATTTAATAAGACTCGTTTTAAGAATTGATGTGATTTGGTGTTTTTTCTGGATTGAAATTAGGGTTTATGAAGAGTTTTGTGATTGGATTTGAAAGAAGAAGAACTTGGGGTTTGCAGTTCCAGCGTCCACGATCTTCCATCAGGTTCATGGATCAAACATGTGCAAGTTCCTATAACGAGATCAAACGGTATGAACATGAACCAACATGTGCAAGTTCCTATAACGAGATCAAACGGTATGAATGCTTGACTCGTGATTCTTCCATTTCTTATGCCATTTCTCCTATAACGGGATCAAATGGTATGAATGCTATTTCTTATGTTCAATAGTTCAATGATAGATGCCATTTTTTTTGGGCCTTTTTTTTGGGAAAGGTTATTCTCTTGTTGCGGGTATGATCAGTGGCGGATGTTGCACAAAATATTTGGGGGAGTAGCGATAAATATTAATTGAAATATTATCATTGAAATTTAAATATTATAATTGAAATTTTTAAAAATCATATAATTTTTTTTAGAGTATCACACCATTCATACATAGTAGACAAGTTGGAAAAAAATTAGAATTTCAATTTTCACAAGTCACATAACAAGTCACACAATTTTCACAAATCATACAATTCACAAATCACATAATTTTCACAAGTCACACAATTTTCACAAATCACACAATTCACACAATTCAATCAAATAAAATATATCTATTTTATACTTTTCATCTTTGTCAAAAAAATTTTTCTTGAAAAAGTTCACAATAAATACACAAGAATTTACATACCAAAAGTATTAATTAAAATAGATTATTTGTATAGATAATTAGAAACATGTAACTCAATTTGAAATGATTTGTGATATGTTGTTGCTGTTTAATGATAAATAATAATTGAATTAACAAAAAAATTGTTTAAAGGAAAAAGATATGCTCTTTGTATTCTAGGTTTGTCTGCATATTGTTTACAAATTAATTTATATGTAAAACTGTTTTTGTGAATTTTTTCAAATATGTTTACAAATTAATTTATATGTAAAACTGTTTTGTGAATTTTTTCAAATATGAAAAACAAAAATTCAACAACATACTCATTGGTTTTCAAATAAAATCGATGAGGTTTACAAATAAGCTCCATGCGTTTCCAAAGATATTTAATAGAACGAAGCAAAAATAAAATAGCTACAGAATAATTAGATATGGATGATATAAATAGCATAATCGGTCCAACATGTTATGAGGCCCAAAACAAAATTATTGGATCGACTTTTTTAAAATTTAATAAATAAATTATTAATATTTTATTTAATAACTATAGTAAGAATTTTTTATTTCTCTTTTTAATAAATAAATTATTAATATCTTAGTGTTCTGGAACTAAAGCATTTGGTAGTCGAATTAAGTCGCCTGGAGTAGAATTAAGTCGCCTAAAATGTGGATGTTAATCAGTTTTAAATAAAATTGATTTCAAATCAACTTCATCAAAGTATAAAGTAACTTCACTATTTGAAAATAAGAAATTTTATGTCCAATGAAATTACCTGTAAGCATAGACAATAGCATCCCCATTCCAATCAACACCAGCTACTTGAGCAATTAGGTCAACATCAGAATCCCCATTCCAATCAACACCAGCTACTTGAGCAATTAGGTCAACATCAGAGGTACAAACAGAGCCACTAAGTGTCCCCGGTGTTTCGCAATGAACGCGATTTTTCTTCTCTATCTTGTACACCCTGCACCCTTCTCTATCTCGCAACATTTGTTCATAATAAATGAGCTGATAGAAAAACAGATAGAAGATTTAACAAGCCTAGTTCCATCTCTTGCTGAATCAACAACTAGAGAGTCAGCGGTGGGCCGAGCAGGTAACTTAGCTCGGAGAACTGAGCCATAAGGAATAACAAGTTTCTTTAGAAGATCAGAATTGTGTCTTCCTGGTTTACACTATAAAAGCAACAAAAACCATGCCATGATATTAATACATACTCATTTCATATATAACCAAATTTAGAACAAGAACTGCAATTGATGTTGATATACCTAACATAAATTGGACCTCCATTGATTGCACGAGTTGCAGCATGATACTCGGTCGTCGGATGTAAACTCTGAAATTACAAATGTTCTTTTTTTAAAAAGAGTATCACTGTTACAACTAGTGCATCAACTTATATACTTATATTTGCACATGCATGTATAAGTGGTTTAACATTCATACTGTGATTCTTTATAGTGTGGAGAATTGCAATCAAGTATAAGTGACCCCAAATGTGGTCATGTTGTGGTCTAGAGTACAACAAAAGTATTGATGTAACCGACCAAATCGCAGAAACAAACATTCTTTAAAACCATGCTAACTGGTATTCAAAATATAAAATGGATACACTTTGATTGTCTGGTTACCACTTTTATAAGCATGGAACTTTCAAAAAATGTATAAATAGAAGATGATATATGTTTTGGTGAAAATTGATAATTGTAAACATCTGTGAAATTGGAAAATGCAGATTCACTGATGAGGTACTTACATGAAACATGTCCCAATCAAGTTGCATGAATTCTCCAAGGAAAAGTGCATTATATGCAACAAATGAAACATGAATGGTGTGAGAAGAAGGATCCTGTGGGTAAAAGTCATCAGAGGCTCTCACAACAGAAGTTTGCTTTGAATTATATAGGCCATCAGTATTGTGACACATGCAGGCAATGGAGGCCTCAAGTGATTGATGATAGCTGCGTGTGATCGAGACTCTGCCTCCATGTCTTGAACCAAGGGTCTCCAATAATGTTTTGCACATCAACCTTTACTCCATCTACTCTGCAAGAAGCAAAGTAAGCATGGAGCTCGTTGTAGAAATCGAAGACCTTCTTTGGATGAACCAAACCTAAGCCGTGGACAGACAAGTTGTCCATGACAATGTCTGGTTGGTTTCCTAGGACACCTGGAGAGTGTTTCAGATAAGCTAAGGAAGTGTCAAAATGTTCCATTCCAATTGCTGTTGGCTTCACTCCACCCCAGTTGAGAATATTCAAATTTTAAAATTTTCTTTTTTAAGAGACATAAGATTTTTGTTGAAAGTTCATAATGCTGGGTTTGACTTTTTTTCTTCTTCTTATTTCACCCCTATCTTTTACCTCTTTCACTCTCCAAAATTTGTACCTTTGCCTTCAAATCTAAAGATCACACCTTTCTAGTTCATCCTTGTTGAAATTGCCAAGATGAAAGTTCATATTATTTTAATCCTTTAACTAATTTGATTAATTGAGTTTAGGAATAGGTGACCTTTAAGTGTCCAATCTAAATCAACGACTGAAATTAATTATTTATATAAAATTTATTGAGTGGTTTGAACGATCTAATGTTAAATCAACGGTTTATATTTGTTTACAACGTGAAATTATGTGCTGCTGTTACTACAACATTGCCTAGTCAAGGTTTTGTCAATAGTTTATGAAGTAGTTAGATATGTTTAATCATTTTTTCATGTGTTTGACGAAGAAGAAAGAACAAGATGAGCTAGGCTTCTATTAGTTTATTGGCTAATTTGGACAGTATCAAGATTAGTCAATTTGAATGTATAAAGTTAATGAAATTTATAGAAAATTGAAGTTGATATGTCATAAAATACGCGTTCGGATTTATCAATCTAAAAACTGTTTGAATTAGACAATTAAAATGTACAAAGTGCATGAAAAGATTTAAAAGTAGATTGGTCAATTAGGATAAATTATGTCTCGATTGATTATCCCAAAAAAGGGTGATTTTTTAGAACATAGAGAGTGGAAGAAAAAAATTATTCTCTCTTTTTTCTAGAAAATCCTAACCGCCTCTATGGGTGAACTCGGTGTGGGATTGACCCAAAGTGATTGGGCCTAAGCCCATTACTTTGGTGACAATATTTTGGTGGTGAATTGAGTGGGTTGCAAGATTTTTAAAAACGGCCAGCGAAGGAAAAAACAACCACAACAAAAATGTTCAGGTAGTGGTCGTGTTTTAAGGAAATGGAGATAAATTGTGATAAAACTTTCACAACAAAATGCTATTTATTCAAAACAAATCCAAGACTCCCATTTTTTTTCATCTTAGATGGATAAAAAATTTAACATCCCACGTTTAGGAAAATCATCTTGAAATACAACGTTTAAAATAGTCTATTTTTTATAAAAAAAATATAGAAGATTAATTTTTCAAAAGTTTTTTCACCACAAAAATATTTTAATTCTCGAACAAGCAAAATACACAAATCACAAAAAAAACCTCAAAAAAACAATTCATAATTAAATAGAAATCCTCAAACATATCAATGAGATAATTAAATATACAAGTTACATAATTCTAAAATTTCATTTGCACATAGGTTAATTTACACTTCGTATCATCGTAGAAAATTATAAAAGATATAAAGCTAAATTCTAATAGAAATAAACTTTCTAAAGTTAACCACAACAACCCCGTTTAGGAATTAAAAGAAATGTTTCAATTATTCTTTGAAAAATTCTTCTAGATGGAAAAGCGAATTGAGGATGTCATATGTTCAAATGTAACACACACCTGGACGAGGAAGCGAATTGGAATGTTATCTGCCCAAATGTAAAGGGGAATGAATTGAGGATGTTATATGACCAAATGTAGGGAAAGTGAATTGAGGATGCTATATATCCATATGTAAGGGTTTTAAATAACAAACACACGCATGCACGCCTAACACACACAATATATATATATATATATATATATATATAAATCACCCAAAAATATATAAATCAATCAAAGCCTTACAAGGAAGAAGTTTTGAATTGTAAATGTTCCTATTTAAAATTTTCTGTAAAAATTTAAGATTTTAACTCAAGATTGATCTTAGTAGTGAAAACAAAAAACGAAGAATGTTATTGGTTTTACATAGAAAATGATGAACGTTTTGGTTAGTTAAAATTAATAATTCAGGTTTTGTATTTTACTTAATAATCAATAAGACTTATATTAAATAGAGATAAGAGAAGAAATACTACACAATGATATATCCTGGTTCACTCAACTCAGGCTACATCATGTCCTCACAATTGTGAGATTTTCACTAAGTGTTCAAAACGAAAAACAATCTTGGTTTACACCACCAGCTTAGATCAATCTTAATCTATACACAACCAATCATTTCCATCCATAAAGGTTTTAAAACAATCACCCATCAATCTTTAGATAGGAATTTACACTTTATCTTTTAACCATAAAAGGATTTCTTACAAGCTACTCAAACTATACTTAACACTTATAATTTTGAGTTTTACAAAATAATGACAAGAGTGTTTAGGATATGAGTAATCTCAACTCGTGTTTGAGATTAGATTCTTTACAAGAGATTCAATATAAAATAGGGTTTAAGATTAAAACTAATTCTTCTTGAGAATGAGAGACTTTCAAGTATGTGAATGTGAATGATTGCTTCGAATTCTCAACACTTGAACTTCTTACTTTTCCTTAAGCTTTAACCTTCCTTTTATAGGCTTTAGGATGTTTAATGACAGTCAAAAAGAGCCGTTGGAAGTGCTCTATCACTCTTGACCAAATACCATATTTTATGATTAAAAAATGTTCAAGTCTTTCAACACTTTTGAGTTATGTTTGACTGGTATGGAATTCTTCATTCTTGGACAACTATGATATTGTTTAATGATCATTTAATCTTTAGATATACGATTGATGAGATTAGTTCAATATAGTATTATGATTCGCACAAAACATAATGGAGAATTATGTTAATATGTTGGAAAATGATTGTTGAACATTCTGGAGATTAATGATCATTTTGGAGATTGATGATCAATCTGGAGATTTAGTCTTGATCATTCTGGACGATTACGTGTTCATTCTTGAAGCTGATATGATGTGTACATATTCTTAAAAATCAGTCTAACTTGAACTTGCTTAATTCATGACCTTTTGTCCTTTGTATTTTGGATTGTTTCTTTGGCTGAAATAAATACTTTTTGTTCCTTGGAAAATACTTATAATCAAACAAGGAACAATATCTTCTTTTAATCAATGGAGATTAATTGATCTTGAAGCTGATTTGATCATTTTTAAAATTGGAGAACATTCTCCATTTTTTCAGAACTTGTCAAGAACGTTCTTTATTTGTTCAAATTTTTGTTTTTCATGTTGATTTTTTCTTTGCTTTGGTTGAATCCTATCTTTGATTAATACACTCAAAAGCACATGTTAACTAACATAACATTTAGAATTATAATTAATGTTCTTGATTAACCTTTATTTATTTTTATCAAAACTTTAATTGAGAATTTGTCTTAACATACATAACACATCTCATTTAATCCAACAAACTTATAAACTAATAATTAATGTTACCAAACAATGCCAATATGTGGTTGATAGAGACATTTCGGACCCATCCTAATTTGGACTAATTCAAGAGCATTAATTAGGATCTCAAAACATTTTTCTTTATTAATGGATGGATGAAACATAAATAATTTAAGAAGTTTGTATTTGAAATTTCGAACTCAGTCAATATAACAAGGAAAACTTTTATCTAGAAAGAAAAGTTAAGATATCTCAAAGGTATGAAACAAATATATCTTAGTTTGGATTTACTTGTGTATAGAAAAGGATGTAGAAAACACAAACTCTCTAGATGAAATAGATTTTTGTCTTTGGATGGAGGATACTACTTGATAAATTTCCCACACAAATTGAATTAGCCAAGAGAGGTGTAGAGTTAGGTTTTCACAATTTAGGTTGTGGTTTTTGCTTTTCCAATCTTGAATCAACTTTATATATATTTATCTTTTTCAATTTTATTTTTGTAGGTGTGAAATATTTTTGCTTGGTTAGGAATTAATCATTTCATTGAAGTGGATGTGGTTGCCCATTTTTTTAAAATATTTGTCAATACTTAGCCATAGTTGTTGTCTCAACCAGATTTATCAGCCTCAAATGGTTGGCAACTTCTATTTGTATGTGGTTTGAACGAAATGCTATATAACAACTCCACAAAATAATATCTTTTAAAATTTGTATTTTTTTAATACCAATTGACATTTTTATAAATTGTGAAAAATACTATCTAATTTCATTGTCTCTTAAATTTTTTATAAATACAAGCATTATTCATACCTCTTAAAAAAATACTTGACTAGTTACCGAATACGAGATTTTTATATTTTTTAACAAGAATTATTATTTTTCTTCTTATATCTAAGTCTTATTTATATTTCATATAAAAAAGAGTATCATTTGTATTGATAAATAAAACTCTTACTTTTAGTTAAATAGATAACAACTAACAAACCCTTGCGTTCAACTTTCGTTTGTTTTAACGGTCTATCCAATTTATAAAATTTGTAGTTAGTTAATATTTTTTTAAGCAAGATAGTAAATACACTACTTAAAATTTTCACAATTTCAAAATAGAGTTTGAATCTGAAATATTCAAATTAACAATATGGTTGAAAATTGCTTAGGGTCCTAATTTTTTTTTTAACATTAAAAAGATGAGAGTGAATCTTTTCTTTTTTGTTAAATAACTTTTTTTGTGATAGTAAATATTTTTCATAATTAATTCACATAATTACGATCATTCAATTTTAAATCGAGTATAAGACGTCTAACCTATTAATATTGACATTTGTTAATTGAGTTATGACTTAAGAACTCTTCAAAATATTTTTAATCCTACAAAATTACGATATTTCAAATGTAGTTCCTAAAAAATTTATTCACTTCTAGTCTCTATTTTGACTTTATAGAGATTCAAAATGTCA